>APFE030779626.1:35472-87885 GCA_000404065.3 Pinus taeda | reverse complement strand
AATGTTATGGTTTTGGACCATGGTATTGGGGAAGGCCTAGGACTATAAAAGAGGAAGGAGATCTTGTGACAAATCACCATCTGAATTATTATTAAAGATCTAATAAAGTGCTAGAGCTGGTATATTGGATGGTGATGCAGATCTGGATCTGAAGGAAGGAGGAACCTTAGTGCAAAAGGAAGGATAAGGTCTATTCACGGGTCATAATCTTTAAGCCTAAATGATAGTATCTCTGTATGATTTTGATCTGCTTGATGTGGCGCTTGTCTGATCTATAAGTCTGATAATCTGGGTTAATTAGTGATTGAATATCTGGAAGAGTGTGTTGTCCCTTATAGATCTGTACGCAGGTTCAGTGAAGCGAAGGTGCGTATACACGCCGTTTTGGGGAAGTAAAGACGCGTATATGCAAGTTGTTCCATACGCAGATGCGTATGCACGCAATTTGCAGACGGTTGAAATTGTGTATATGCTTTAAGTTGTGATCTAGCTGTTTCTACTTATTGCTGCTGTGTTTTGGGTTCTGTTTCTGCTCTGTGGTTTCTGGTACAGTGTTCTGTGTACAGCTGTCAGAGAAGTATCTACTTGTTTCAGATCTAGGTGGTGAAAAGGAGATTGGTTGATTCTTGATGATTGTATGATGTTCATGGATCCAGTTTGAAAATTGATGAAAAGTGGTCCCTGGAAGGAAGAGAAGGTTGTAGCCTTCTGTAGGCCAGCACCTACGTACTAGTATCTTGGCTAGTGCAAAAGCTAAAGGGGGTTGTTGCTCCCTTCCAGGAGAAACTGGAGAACGAGAGAGAGTTGTAGCTCTCTGCAGGTTGCAGCCTGCGTACTGTAAAAAGACTGCACCAGTACATTGTAAAAGAAGTTTTCTAATTTAAAAGGAAGATAGAGACGAATTGCAGCAGGTGGTTTTCACCCACATTGGGTTCCACCTTATATCTTGTGTTCTTGTGTCTGATTTTCTTTCTGCTCTGTTTTACTGTCTCTGGATACTGTTATTTGATTCTGCATCACTGACTAACAATCATCATCAGAAAGATTAAGTAAAGAAAAAGCATGTTCTGTATACGCGGGTTTCCTTCTGCATAGTCGCGTACATACACAGGTTTATTAAAGTGAAGTAGCGTATATCAGTTGTTTTGAAAAAGAATAATTATTCTGATAATATTGATTCACCCCCCCTCTCAGTATTATTTTCAACACTATCCATTGCTCAAATTCTTCAATTTTCATTTGTTTAGTTTTGTTAAATATTTTTTCATGTCTTGATTCGGTATCCATCTTGGTGAGTGGTTTGCACTTATGTAAGAATGAAACAAAATATAGATGTACACATAAACACAGAGATGCAGTAGAAATAAAAATTCATTTCATTAATATCAAAGAACTGAAATATGTTTTCATACAGAAATGGAAATAAACTAGCTCAAGCGATGGTAGCTTATCTCTGAGAAGAGATGTGGTGGCTACATGCCTCTGAACTGTGTTACAATGAGGCTTGAAGGCCTATTTATTATTGAGAAACAATGGAAAACCCTAAACATCCAAAAACCTATCCCTAAGAGATGAAGTGCCAAAATTGTGGGCCCCTTTTGGATAAATTGGTACATCAACTTCTCAGGGTTGTAACTTTGGCATACGGTCTTTGTGTGGCTATCATAATACCTCATTTTGAATATCTTGAAGGGGAATCCGTTTCAAAGAAGATCTCAAAAGGTCATTTTTAGTATCTCAGTTTTCCCTAAAAACATATTTTAGTCCCTCGAAACGGCTCCAGAAGTTTAGGACCCGAAAAACTACCAAAAATAGTAAGTTGTGCTACAGTTAAGGAAACTGAAAAGAAACAATGGTGAGGGTCCAAGTGGAGTAGGTGGGTGGCAACCAATATCCACTTGGATCAGTCCTCCCAACTTACGAAGCAATGGTCCCCATTGCGTTGAGTGCCTCCATGAGATGGGGAAACTTCTATTGAACTTGGTCCCTGGTGAGCCACTTGCCTTGGTGAAGGAGTTGGTCAACTTTGACAACCTGATATAGTTGGATCTTATATTTTCAAGTGTTCTTGATCTTTGTGTCCATGATTTGATCAGTTGCGGCATGTTCCATGAATTTTGGGCTTAAATCTGTTGGTGTGAGTTGTTCTACAATGTATGATGTGTCGAGTAATGGTGGAAAGTATGGTCGAAAGCAGTCCACATTAAATATTGGGTGCAGGCCAATGAATGGTGGAATGTTGATCTTGAAATAATTTTCCCGTACAACCTTAGTGATGGTGTAAGGCCCATATCGGAGTGGGCGAATCTTGTAGTGGAGCCCAACGAGGCACTCCTTCTGCAAATGTAACCAAACTTTGTTGTCTGCCTCGAACTTGTGTGGCACCTGATGTTGATCATGACGCCATTTGTACTTTAGCATTGGCTCTGTAAATATGTCATGGACATATTGGAGGATGTGTTGAATGTGCTCAATGAAGTTGTTAGCCCTGTCAGGTTTGGATTGGACATGAGTCGAATCTACCTGAGTGGCTACAAATGGTATGCCCACATCAATGGGACATATTCGTTGGAATCCAAAGCCCACCTGAAAGGGGTTATGGCTAGTTGAGCTATGGAGATCTTTGTTGTAGTTGTGTTGGACATAGGGGATGATTTCATCCCATGTGCATGGATGCTTCAAGTTGTACATACACAGAATGTGTACGATCATCCTGTTGACGACCTCTGTTTGGCCACCAATTTGGGGGTGGAAAGTCATGGACTTAATGAGCTTGGTATCCAACATCAACCAGAGACATGAACAAAATATACTTAGGAAAATACTATCCCGATATGAGATAATGGATGGTGGGATCCAAATATGTACCCACACTCGTTCAAAGAAGAGCTTAGCAGTGGCTTCTGTTGTGATACTCTTTTTGCAGGCCACTAGAATGGCCATCTTAGAGAACATGTCGACAACCATGAAAATGCAGTCGTTGCCATGCTTAGTAGAAGGAAGGCCCGACATGTAATCCATGGAAATGGATTCCCATGGTCGACTAGGAGTAGGAAGAGGAATATATAGGCCTTGCTTCTTGATGGTCGGTTTGGCAATGGTGCAGACAATGCACAATCTCATGTACTTCCCAACATCTTGTCAAAGGTTCGGCCAATAAAAATACTTCTGCAGCATTGCGACTATTTTATCTAGCCTGAAATGTCTAGTGACCCAATAATAGCGCACCTCCCAAATCATCTTGACACACTTGCTTGAAGGAACATAGAGGTGTCCCAGGTGGCATAGCAGTGCATCCTGGAGGTAAAATTGGAACTTGCTTCCCTTCCAAAAGTGTATGGTATGTGTTGTCGAATTTTAAATCATTCTTGTAAAGACGTGTCAACCCCACAATCTCGTGCCCAGAAGAGTCGAGCACAGTGGTCAACGCCATGACCGGTGGTCGGTTGAGGCAGTCTGCAAAATTGTTGGTGCTACTCTTATTGTACTTAATGTTAAAATGGAATTGTTGCAAGTATGTGGACCTTTTTTTATGTCAATCATTCTGCAACTTCCCTTATGTCAGTCTGAACCACAGGGGTCGGTGTTCTGTGTGGATGATAGTTTCCTTCCACATAAGGCAATTCTTCCTTTGTCGACAAGCTTGCACAAAGGAATACATCTCTTTTTCATAGGTGGGATACTTTTGGACTATGTCTGAAAGTGTCTCACTATGATATGCCATTGGATTCCCCTATTGAGTATGAACTGCACCAATAGCATAGTCGAATGCATCTGTCTAGAGAAGAGGTGATGCTTCAAATAAGAAAGTATCTTCTGTTGGGATTCAGACCAAAATAAATTTTCTTTCACTCCTCCCTTAGTGACTTCACTCAAAGGCCAAGTTATTTAAGAGAACACCAAAACGAACCTACACTAGAAGTTTGCAAGACCCATAAATTTGTGGAGCTCTATTAGAGTGGTTGGGATTGGCCAAGCCCGAATGAATTGTATCTTGGCTAGGTCTACATGCACACCCCACTCATCAATGATGTACCACTGATATTGAACTTGGGTCATACCAAACGTGCATTTCTCCAAATTGGCACATAACTATGTTTCCACGAGTTTGGAGGACCTGTCGAATATGGTGGAGGTGTTCTTCCCAAATTTGGTTGAAGATCAGAATGTCATCCAAATTGTTACGAAACCAGCTCACAAAAGATAGATCAACGACTTAGAAATCAGCCTCTTCGAGGGGGAAACCTCCTTTACATTACACAAATGAACAATTCTTGGATGATACAAATGACAATACCTCATTTCTATGTATAGGATTCTAAAGGGTCATAATATAATCAGAGAGCCGACATAGCAATAATAATGTAAGGGAACAACAATAACAATAGTGGGCTTCTATGGGGCACAATAATAACAATATGTGGACTACATGGGCACAACAATAATAAGGGGTTACACTAGTAGTATAGGGACCTAACATGCCCCTCTCCTTAAAAAAGTGTTGTCCTCAACGCTTGAGTAGTTATGGATGCTTCTGTATAAAATTATCATCTTTCCATGTGGAATATTTAGCAGCTAAGTTCTTCCACTTGATGAGATATCCTAAAATTGATCGATTTCGTAGTTGTCAATTTCTCGATTCTGTGACTGCTTCAGGTTCCAATATGATTTTCCCTTCCTTGTTAAGTTCTGGCAATATTGTTTGAACTGGGATCTTCTACAACTTCTGAATGAGTTCCCACCCTGCTTCATCATTCTTCCATTCATCCCTTTCTTTGTTTATCGAATTTGGTTGGATAATTATACCAACCTCTAGCATTTATGCAACCATACATTCAATTTCGCTCTTTTGGGCATATGGATATCTGTAAGGCCTAATGTTTGTAGGAACGCTTCCTATAATCAAATAAATAGCATGATCATGAATATTTGGGAGGCCTTTGGGAATCTCAAATACCTTGGAATGATTATACAAGACTTTTTTGAGATCTGGAGAAATAGTTTATTTCGATGTGGGAACCTCTAGCGAGCATAATTGTGCAATTATGCCTCATTTTTCTTTCTTTAGAAGCTTTGTCATTCCGTTAGAGCTACTTATATTTCTGGTTTCCATGTGATACCCCCTAATTCAACTTATTTTCCTTCCGAATAAAATTTCATGAAAAGTTCTTGAAAATTAAAAGTTATTGTACCCAAGGATTGTAGCCATTGGACTCCTAGTACAACATCAACACCACCCATTGGAATGGAAAGCATTGGGCTATTCAATACATATTCTCCCATGGATAGATCAAATTATGGCACTTTCCAGAGCAATATATGGTTCCTACATTTGCAACCATCACTTGACACTCTGGTGTTGGATATAGGAAGCAATTCAATTCCTTGGCTATCTTACAATGAATAAAATTATGGGTACTTCCTGAATCAATCAACACTATTACATTTTTCTTATTGGTATTTCCTTCTATCTTGATAGTTTGAGGAGTGGTAATTTCAGCCAATGCATTACAAGATATGGTCAAATTCATTTCTTCTTTCTCTAGGGTTTTTCCTGGTGTATATCCTCTTCTTTTTACGTTTCTTATTCCTTTTCTTCCTCCTCTTCACAATCTATGTAAAATAATTTCTTCTTAACACACTTATGTCCTTTAGTGTATTTTCTATCACAACTATAACAAAGCCATTTTTCTCTTTTTTCTTCCAATTGTTGTGGTGTCAACCTTGTAGGTTATGGAAGGCTAGGAGCAACAACACTTCCATATTTATAGTTGTGAGTGGTAGGCTTCCTTGTTGCCATAATTTTTCTTTCTATTTTTCTTGCCAACTTAAATGTCTTCTCCAATGAGTTAGGTTCCCAAAGTCGAACCTCATGTCGGATGTTATCCTTTAAATTTCCTATGAACACATCAATCCTATGTTCCTCCAGAATATCTTTTCCCCTTATATTCAATTTTTGGAAGTCCTTAATGTGCTCCATCATTAGACCCTTTTGTTTGAGATTTACCAATTGGCTAAAAAAAAGTGTTTCTTTTTGTATCCTCATAATGTGCTATCATTTTTTCCGTGAAAATTTCCCAAGTGACAATTTGTTTATGAGATCAAAGCCATTGATACCATACAAACTGATTTGGTTCCAAATATAAAGTTGCAATGCGTACCTTTTGTGTGTTTTGCACATTATGGAGATCAAAATATTGCTCCATCTATAGTATCCATGTTACGGGATCCTTGCCATAAAACTTCCTCATATCGATCTTTGGAACATGGTGGGTCTTCAATCCACCGATATTTTCTATGAAATCATGACTAACGATTATTTTTTTCTCATCATGAGTTTTCTCTACTACCTTTTCGCCATTAGGAAGCCTTTCTTGTAGCAACTTTGTCAAACCTTCCACATTTTTCTTCAAATCTTCAATGTTGTCATTCTTTGAATCATGATTAACATTTATTTTTTTCTCATTCTGAGTTTTGTCTACTACCTTTTCGCCATTAGGATGTCTTTTGTCCAACAACTTTGTCAAACCTTCCTTCCAACCTTCCATGTCCTTCCAATCTTCAATGTTGTCCTTCATACCATCCATCTTAGCTTCCATGTTTTTCTTTAAACCATCAATCTTATCTTCCACGTCTTTCTTTAAACCATCCATCTTAGATTCTATTACATTTTGTGAGAGTGAAATTTGTTGCACTTGGTCTCGTAATTTTGATATATCATGTTTCATTTCTCCCTCTTCTTCATGAGTCGTGCTAGAGCTTTCAGGTTGCTTACTCAGTGTTTCATTTTTCTTTCTTTGAGGCATCAATTAATAATAATTATTCTTCACTATGCCCTTTGAATTCCTTCAAACTAATTTTTCAAACCAAACTTATGCAAAATTTAAAAAAAAAATACACACATTTTTTACACTTTGTAGGAGCTCGATATTGAATTTGAGGTATCTCTGAAATTTCGGATCTCCAAGATCTGAAATTGTGAATTGTGGTAGCCCTCTGAGTCCTCTTTCCAACACCACCAATCGAATTGAAATTGGATTCTCCAAGAAAGCGTTATGCCCAATATCCCAAGATAACCTGACTATACACTTTTTCAGTAGAGCGAACTTGTACGAAGTGCCATATGTCATTATTTCAACCTTCGGACCTGAAAACGATGCACAGAAAACCAAAGTATGTTATCTTTCTGTAACATCTTAGAAAATTTCAATCTGATACTTAGAGAGAAAATTATGAAAATTTTCCCAAGGTCAACTGTTTGGGATGTAATTCAGGAGCCTGCAAAAACCCTAATTTCCCTGGATCATATCTCTAACAATAAAGCGCTACAAGATCTGAAATTTGGACCCGACCTTCAGCAAGATTTTGACTCAAATGGGTTTTTCTTTTTGCTTCTAAAACGTCATAGAGAAAAATTTATAGCAAAAATTCCACAATGACCTGTTTGGAGCAATGAAACCATATAATCCAAAGCTCTGATACCAAATTTTATTGAACCAGCTCACAAAAGATATAAAAGATAGATCAACGACTTAGAAATTAGCCTCTTCGATGTGGAAACCTCCTTTACATTACACAAATGAACAATTCTTGGATGATACAAATGACAAGACCTCCTTTCTATATATATCAGTCTAAGGGGTCATAATATAATCAAAGCCGACATAACAATAATAATGTAAGGGCACAACAATAAAATTATTGCGCTTCTATGAGGCACAATAATAAAATATGGGGACTACATGGGCACAAAAATATAATAAGGGGATTCCACTAATAACAATAAGGGGTTACACTAGTAGTATAGGGACCTAACACAAATACACCACCAAGAATGAGTTGGTGAAGGGTTGCAAAATGTCGTCCATCAGCGTGATGAAGGTTGATGGGGAATTCATCAACCCGAAAGGCATGACCAGCCCATCGAAAATGCCCTCCTTAGATTTGAATGCAATGTTCCACACATCGTAGGGTTTGATTGGTACCTGGTGATAACTAAACTTCAATCCATTCTTGCTGAAATATTTGGCCCCTTTGAGCTGGTCCAAAAGGTCATCAATTAGTGGGATTGGATACCTATTCTGGACAGTGATCTTGTTCAGCGTTCGATAGTCAATATAGAGTCTCCAGGTCTCAACCTTCTTTTGTACCAACACAATCAGGCTCCCACAGAGTGATGAACTTGGCCTAATGTTCCATTTCTGCAATAGCTCCTGAATTTGCCTCTTGATTTCATTGTTATCCAAAACAGAGCGTCGATAGATCATTCCATTGGGTACTGGCGTGCCCAGAGTCAGATCGATGGAGTGCTTGACCTGACATTGTAGATTTTCCTATGTGGGTGAGGTGAATATGTCCCTGTACGACTCTAAAACCTTTTCCATCTATTGTTGTCGTGCGAAGGAGCCATGTCTGGGGTTGTGGCCACAATATTCTTCTTTCCCTGAGGGCGAATCGTAAGAAAAGCAAATTTCTCGGTCTGGGAAATGATCTCACGGCATTGCTTTGCAATGATCAAAGAAAGGGAAGTTGGTGGTGTTACCTCTGGTATCATGTACAACTTATTTCCCAAAGTAATAATAACCATGTGAGGCCTAGACTCATACACAGCATGTCGCTTCCACAAGTATGTTTTTCCTAATATAACATCAAAAACTTCAAGAGGAGCAACATCACACAACACTTCATTTGTGAAGGGCTTGATGTTGTAAAAAAGGCGGCACTGTTGGCTAACATAGAGATCTCGCCCTTGGTGAAGCCACCCAATGGTGTATGGTTGCGGGTGTGGTTTGGTTGGTAGGCCCAACCGCTTCATGACCTCTTTTGAAATGAGGTTCTTTTGGCTCCCACTATCGACAGTGAACTGCAACGACCCACATCTATGAGTGGAAGAGTCGCTCCCCCTCCTCTAGATATTTGGGCTCATCCTTCTAGATCTTGGTGGTGGCAATAGTAGCACTAGGCTCTGCATCAATAATCTGCTTCCCTTTTCCATTCCCCTTATCATTTTCTGACTCAAATTCAAAACATGCATCTAATTCAGAAGCCTTCAGCTCTGCCACCAGTGACTGCTTGGCTCGGCACTCACTTGTGTTGTGAGTGGGGCTCTTATGGAACTCACACAATTTCCATGTGTCCTTCTTTGTCTTCATGGCATTTCTCTTTTCTTGTGGCTTTGGCGGGTCGTCCTGGGTCACCCCACCTTGGATTTTTCCTTTCTTTTGCGGTTTGGGGGTGCCTTTCCCTTGCTTCAGATTCACATATCCAAAGTCTCGCTTCTTCTATTTAAATTTGTGCTCGATCTTGACAGTGTATCCATGGGTGGCGACAAGAAAGGAGATATCTAGGAACTCCATCTCTTCTTAGATGTACCTGTGTAGACAACTATGGTAATTGAGTACCAAATGTCGATCAGATTCCTTGATACCCAGCTTCGTGTGAAGGGTATGGAAAACATTTGTGAACTCCAGCACATCTTGGTCCCTTCCCTGTTGCAGCGTGGTCCACTTTATGTATTTATCTTCATAGCTTTTGATAGGGTAATATTGTTCCTTGATGGCATATCAGAAATAATTCCAAGTGGGTGAGGCTCAAAACAGTGAGGATTCCGTCTTGTCCTTTTGTTCACAGTAGGTTTCCCACTGGTCCTTGACATGTGGGGCATCTTTGAGGGGTGAAAAAGTAACATTTTCCCAATTGGAAAAGTCATGAACTGAAAAATATCCTTCCAACAGAATTAACCTTCTACGGTGTTTGCATCTATTTGTCCTTCAAATATGGGAATGTCATAGTTAACTTGTACCTTAAAAGGAGTGGCACCTCCAAAGTGGTTGTTTGATAAAGATGTGTCGCCTATGGGTAGCCGTCGAAGGATCTGGGCAAAGTATTCATAATTGCATTCCTTTGTCGCCTGAGGGATTCCTCGAGCAATATCTTCAAAGGATCTCCTTCCCCCTCATCTTTCTTTTCATCCTCCACAGGAATTCGTCGAGGTTTGCAAGGTTGGTCTTACAAAGGTTGAACCAGTTTGATCCCTAACTCCTTATACCCTGAACTCGTTGGGGACATGCAAATAAAAACAAAGAAAGATTTGACCGCTCTCATACCATTGATCCAGACTTATGGAGGAACGCAACAAAATATAGATATACACATAAACACATATATGCAATAGAAATAAAACTTCATTTCATTAATATCAAATAATTGAAATACGTTTACATAGATAAATGGAAATAAACTAGCTCAAATGATGGTAGTTTATCTCTAAGAAGAGATGTGGCAGCTACATGTCTCTAAATTGTGTTATAATGATGTTCCAAAGCTTATTTATTAGTGAGAAACAATGGAAAACCCTAAACATCCAAAAACCTAATCCTAGGAGATTAAGCACCAAAATTGTGGGCCCCGTTTGGGTAAATTGGTACATCAACTTCCTGGGGTCAGAACTTTGGCATACGACCTTTGTTTGGCTATCATAATACCCTGTTTCAAAGATCTCAAAGAGAAGGTTGAAAACAAACTAGGAGACCGATTTGGGACTTTTTTAGTTTCTCTGTTTTCCCTAAAAACGTCTTTTAGTCCCTCGAAATGGCTCCAGAAGTTTAGGACCGGAAAAACTACGAAAAGTAGTAAGTTGTGCTACACTTAAGGAAATTGAAAAGAGACAACAGTGGGGATCCAAGTGGAATAGGCAGGTGGCCACCAATATCCACCTTGATCAGTGAGCATGGTTTGCACTTTGGAATCATTCAATATTGTTTTAATAAGGTATCTAAAGACCATGTTTCTTGCATATTTATGCAAGTCCATTTTATCAATCAAATTTCTTGACTAAATCCATGGAAAATTTTAGTGTATCGTAGTCACTAGCAATTTTAACAATTTGAGTTTTAGGTTCTAAGATAACCATATTGAATTTTCATTTTTACAAAATCAAGGGTTAATAATAATCATGTTCGGGAATGTCCCTATTTCTACAACTAAGAATATTGATCTTTCTTATTTTTTACAATCTTATTCTTTATCTCCAAATATTGTAAAAATAATTTCTCTTGCTTGGCTAAAACAAATGATGGTGTTGTCACAATTTGACTATCTTTCTATGTTGAATTTGGAATAAGAGAATATAGCACATGTTTAAGGGAAAACACAATATCGCTTGATGAAGCCCCTCAATAATTTGAATTAATATTTCTATATCTCTTTTTAGTTCATTTGTTCTTTGTCTCTTTAATGATTATCGATCATTTTCCTCCATATCTGACATTCTTTGAGAAGTCTCCAAATGGGTCCTCGTAAGGGTATTTTCTCATTGTTGAGGAGTATCCAAAATAATACGTTGTGAAGACTACATTGTTTCTCATGATTGTTGTTGGGAGACTTGTTTTAGTTCACGAGCATCTTTATTAGCCAATTTTTGTAATTCAAGTTTCTAGAAGTATATAAGAAGTTGGTCCCTTATTTATTCTTTTAAGAGAAAAGATTTGGAGTGGGGTTATAAAACCAAAATTTTCCCTATGCTAGAGTTAAGTTTTTCAACATTTTATCCACTTTAAGTAGGTCTTCTCTTACATTCATAATGCAATCCCCAACTTCCTTTTTCAATTTGAAAGTGGTCTTCTTCATCTTTAAAACAAAATGTACTTGATTAGAGGCCAATATTTCCCCAATGTACTCTATGGAAAATATTTTCATATTGAGAAAAACATGTAACTAATAAGGAGGAGACTCACATCTATAAATTATGATTTTAGTAATAGTTTTCAAACAAATACTAGTCACCAGTCCTGATATTTAGGCTCAACTGAAAATTCTTTTTCAGCTCATGGAATGATTATAAGGGGAGACTCTTCATAAATGATAGTGTAAGCAATAGACATGAATTTATTTTCAAACTCGAACAAACCTACATTCTAGGGGTGTTTCCTAACAAGATAAGTCTCATGACTAATAGAAGAAGGATTTTCAACCTCGTCTTGCAGATTTAGGTGAAGACTAGCAACTTTATTTAACTTAATAATAGAAAAATAGATGGCCTAAAAAACACTAAAACATAAAATATATAGTGACACTAAACTGAACCAAGTGAATATTTATTAATTCTTTCATATTCCTACTATAATAAAATCTTATGAAAGGTCCATTATTGGGACAAAGTGCCAATACAAACCCTAGAATCATCTCATTAACCACCTAGTCATTACAATATCCTAATAAAGAACAAATCATATTATTGACTTGTCTTTAAATGTCAAAAAATATATAGGTATTGTAGGGTGGTGGGTTTTTAGGAACAAGAGCACCAAGGGCAGGGAAAGATTGAATTAAAGTATTCTTGTTCTCAATGGACAATTATTTGTATGATGTTATTAAATCGTCTTCTTGCAATGGTTGGGTGTCATGAGATATAACTAACTTAAGCATTTAAAAAATGGAAGTAGGATTTATTTGAAAAATAATGGCATCATTTCGTGATAACAACCTACTTACTAGGCATGTAGTTCTGGGAGAATCACATGACAAATTAGATAAATGGAAAAGTTTGTGGGACGATAAATTGATCTAATTAAGATTATGAAATGTGGTAAAAGTCATGCAGGTTATTGAAGCAGGTATATGCTTCCCTATGAAGGTCACAAAAGTCAAATTCAAAAAATATAGCCTCATACATGTCATTGTATCTATTTATGCGACTCGTTTCCTCAAGGATTGGGACGCGAGGAGTTTCAATAGTTGTACAACTTGGTTCTCATTTTCCTTATAAAAAATGAAATAGAAAAATACCAGGGATCAAACAATGGATGATTTTTACAGGAATGTTGACTTGATGCCCAGAATTAACATTCCACTTCTAAATAAAAATGCAAATGAGGGCTTTTTCATTCACTTTTCCACTTTTACCCTTGATTTTCAACTAGATGGAATATGTAGAAACTTCCTATTTTTTGAAAACCCGGTTGGAAACCAATTTTTTTACATTTTGAGGATCATATCATTATATGTCATGCTGACATCATGACCCACATGTTGATTTTTGTAGCTTGGGAGGTACTCCAAGCCTTGAGGATCAAAGGTTTGGAGGAAGGAGCTCCACAAGTGGCCTTGTAGGCTTGAAACCCAAGCTTGGGGTTTTGCACCCATTGATGCTTGGGCCAAAACCATGGAGCTTTTTGGACATGTGATTGATGGAGATGATAGAGCACTCCGAGAGCAACTAGAGCAAACAAAAATCATTGAATTCCAACATGTATAAATGAAGATATGAATTTTTGAAGTTACAAGGGTATTATTGCATGGGCATAAATGTCAAAGTAATAGGTCGGCTAGACTAAAAGGGATTTACATTTTACCCATAGAAGTCTATATATTGGGGAGGAGTTACCTCCATTTGTGAACCATCCAAGTGTGAAAATATCACAAGTCTTCTCTAAGTTAGCCATAGGAAAAAAAGAGACCTAGCGAAGGTGGAAAAGGAGGGTTGTTTTGGTTTGTATTCATTAATTGTTTAGGCCGAGTTTGTGCAGGAGCTTCCAACGAAGAAGGAAGAGGGTTATGTGCCTTGTTTGAAGGGTCTTCTCCTCAAGAGTTCTGGTCTGAATTCTTTTTTCAAGCCCTAGTTGTAGCAACATACCTATAGGTGACATTTGGAGGACCAAAAGTCTAAAACATGAGGGATGTAAGCGGTGTATTGGACAGAGAAAAAGGAGGATTTTTTTATGAAGAGAGGTCACAGGCATAGAAGCATAGATGATCGATATTTAGCGGTTGTAACAGTGGTTCCATTTTTCCCTAACTAAAGGGTCGAGATTGTAGAGGAAGGTATAGGATTCCTAGAACAAGAGTGACAGAAGAAAGGTATGGCTTGTCTTCTTGTTGTGATGTTTCACTAGAGGATGTAGATGTCGAGAATGGACGAAATTTTGAGGACATCCTAAGAGAATTCATCATCAACAGTAGGATTTGTGACAAAAGGAGAAACATGAGGTATGCCATCTCTTGGGTTGATGTTGATGCTAGTTGGATGGTAGTCCTAGGTTAGGACAGTTGTGGACATCCTAAGGAGAAAATTATATTGGCAGTTGTTTGGGTGTTATGTCAAGAGGAGCAGCATAAGACTGCAGTTATGTATGTCATCTTGAGATGATGTAATTTGCAGGTGAATGGGTGTCCTAGGAGAATTCTATTGGAAGCCAAGTGGAAGGGCTTCATAGGTGTTGGATACCCTAACTAGAGTGCAGATGCTATAGCAAGGATTTGTCACTCATGGTCTAGTGGAGGGCAACGTGAGAGTGGACCAAGTTAGGATAATAGATTGGGCATTTATAGTATGTTGGAGGGCAATGTGATAGTCCCCAAGTTGGAGGCCGACGTGCACCATCTTCATGGATTTAGGTGGTTATTAGAGTGGAAAAAGTTGAGCTTAAGGTTTGATGAGCTAGAGGAGTAGTTGAGCATCCGTAGACTTGGGTGTGGTGAAGGACTTCTACAGAAGATGATGGGAAGTTATCCTATCCCATGTTCATTGTGGGAGATGGACATCTTGCAGTGATAAGTGGCATCCCTTCGTGCCTATGTTGGTCTTCATTGGAGCAACACAGGGTTACCATAGTGGCTTGAAGTCCCTGAGTAGCTGAGGAGCACCAACTGGAAGAGTGAGAGTTGTTCACAAACAAAGTTGTGAACAAATCGATGGGAGTCTTGATTTGTTGTGCCCTAGATGGACTAAGGCACAACTAGTGGGCAGAATAGTCGAGGTTCAGTGGCCAGATGGACTTGGATCATTGATAGATTCAATGTTGCAGATTGTGAGCCAAAGGACTGGGCAGGTATAGGGTATGACCAAGAGGAGCTGAGAGAGAGCGCTACAGCGAGATGGTCATAGCATCTTGTTGAGGGTAGATTGGTTATCGATGGATTGAAACCAAGCCCCAATTTTGTATTCTTGTACTAGTAGATATTCAAGAGCCATTATCCCTGATATGGGAGCCCTAGACTAGTGTATTATTCAGTTTGATTAATATAACGAATTTGGGTTGAAAATTGTAAAAACTTGTCCATATTTTGTGCTCTAGTATATTTACTTTTGTTTATATTCCATTGTGCAAAGTAGTTTCGTCGTGATTCTTGGTTTGGTAGCATTAGTGATTTAAGATTCTATCCCGGACACTAAGGTCATGGAAAAACAACATGGCATCAAAGCATGTCTGAGCTACTTTGAGTGACAGTGAATCAGAGTGTGCAGAACGAAGCAACTCAGAGGGAGTTGTAGGTGTCTAGATCATGGAGCAGAGAGTTCAATGAAAGACATGGAGATGTGGCCTCAATAGGTTACATGGTGGGATGAGCTAGTAGTTCTGGTGAATCGGTGGTGAACTTGGTGCACTTCAGTGTGTTGTGTGGTGGTTTAGATCATGGACTTACTATGTCTTGTCATAGATGGTTGGAACAGCTCGAAGAATTCTTTGGTATGATCAAGATGGCTTTGTGTGATGGACTACAAATTGGCAAGCTAGAGTCTTCATCGGACCGTGATGTTCCATATCCAAGATTGGATGGATTTGCACAAGTTATTTTTTATCCAGGAGGATCAGTGCTTGCAAGACTGAGCTAGTGGAGATTATGTGGGCTCATAAGGAGTCTAACTCAGAGAGAGCAGCACTATGGAGGTTTACGATCTTTAGGTTCATATGTGATGAGGTAGAGACACTACCGAGATTGCAGGGTTCATTCTACAGAGTATGTTGTAGTGATGGACACTAGCTGGGCTAGTGTCACCAGTGTCACCGAAGATGACGATGGCTACTTCCTAATCTTGGAAGTACCTCCCTCGCTAAGAGGGAGTGTTGATTTTTGTAGCTTGGGAGGTACTCCAAGCCTTGAGGATTGAGGGTTTGGAGGAAGGAGCTCCACAAGTGGCCTTATGGACTTGAAACCCAAGCTTCGGGTTTTTCGCCCATCAAATTTTGGGCCAAAACCATGGAGCTTGTTGGACATGTGATGAATGGAGATGATAGACCACTCTGAGAGCAACTAGAGGAAATGAAAATCGTTGAAATTTGACATGTAAAAATGAAGATGTGAATTTTTGAAGCTATAAGGGTATTATTGCATGGGCATAAATGTCAAAGTTGTAGGTCAGCTAGCCTAAAGGTGCCCCCAAAAAGGGCTTGATGTTTTACCCATAGACGTGTATATATTGGGGAGGAGTTACCTCCATTTTTGGACCATCCAAGTGTGAAAATATCACAATTATTCTCTAAGGTAGTCGCAGGAGTCCTAGTAAAGATGGAAAAGGAGGGTTGTTTGGGTCCGTTTTCATTAATTGTTTAGGTCGAGTTTGTGCAGAAGTTGCCAGCAAAGGAGGAGGGTGTTGTGCCTTGTTTGAAGGGTCTTCTCCTCAAGTATTATGGTCTGAATTCTTTGTTCAAACCCTAGTTGCAGAGGCATACCTATAGGTGACATTTGGAGAATCGAAAGTCTAGAACATGAGGGTTGTAAGTGGTGTATTATGTTGAAGAATGTAACTAGGTTTGATCTTCATATTTATATTTGAGTCAAAGAATGAAAAATAATTTTTTATTGTTATTACAATCACTTATTAAATCATGGGTTTCATGCTTGGGTCATCATTTTATAGGTCAACATCTCCATTGTAGACTTTTAGGTTTTATACTGAGTCACTAGTTTCATTGTATGTTTAATGAGACCCTTCTTGGGCTTTTGTATCATGTAAAAAGAATTATAATTGAGTCAAAAATGTTTTTTCTCACCTCCAAACCAAGTCGGCACTAACCTGATGAAGTCAGCCTACAAGAGGACATTTCAACCCACGAAAGAGATCATATATAATAGAAGTTCAATCTATTTGGACATCAACTCAACAAGTTCGATACACATCAAGGAAGTGCATAAAAGTGTGAAGTTCAAGGGGAAGAAGGAAGAAGTGCAAGTTAGAGTTTTTAGGCTATCTCTCTCTCTCTTTTTTGTGAAGTTCTTGGGTTATTTGTTGGATCGAAGTTCTATTGTTGGGAGGGTCGAAATTATGAAAGTGTTGGGTCAAATATTTTGTTGGAAGGTCAAAATTCTGGATTTGTTGGGTCAAAATGTTGTTGATGCAAGGTTAAAGATCTAGATCGAAGTTGCTGCAAGGGAGGGTTGAATTTGTGGTTTGAGTAGGTCTGTGTCTAGGTTGAATAGTCTTGGCTTATCTCATCTTAACTACTGAAGGAAGAATTTTGACTAGGTTTTCCCCTAGGTAGTGGTTTTGCCCTGGCAAAGTTCCTACATCTTGTGTCTCTTGTTCTTGTTATCTTCATACACACATTATTTGTTAATTGCTTGAAGAAATATAATATAATAAATATATAAAATAAGTCAACATAACTCACAAGTAATTATCAAGAAAGAGAAATCTAACCCTAATTCTACAAGCATTGATTTATCAACATGGTATTAGAGCTAAGGTCAAAGAAGATTGGAGATCACTCTATTGTCTTGAAATAAAAGACTACTCCATCTATGATAAGATACTTGAAAATGGGATTCAACATTGCAGGAAGCTGGATCAAAAGAATCATCTACAAACTATTCAACAAAGTCGAAAGGGATTTTTGGTTGCACTCACAAGTTCACCCAATGATGACAATGCATGGATTATTGATAGTGAAGCATCAAGACACATGACAAGAGATAGCAAACAAATTCATACTCTATCAAATAAGCAATTTTAGCATGCAGTGGAATTGGGAGACAACAAAAGCTATGTTGTTAAAGGCTTGGGATCAACTTCTTTAAAGTTGGACAATGGAGCAAAACTACCTCTCAACAATATACTATATGTTCCAGGATTGAAAAAAAATATATATTCAATTTCTTTCTTAGAAGATAAAGGTGATAGAGTTGATTTTATAGAGGGAAAGGTTTTATCTTGGGGTAAAGATTCAAGCATTGAAAAAGCTAGAGTTATTGGTCCAATTCGTGAATGAAGTTTATATAGAGTATTAACACCATCTCCTTAAGCCCTAGTTCACATGGAAATCAATCCCATTGAACCATGGCATAGAGGATATGGACATTTACATTACAAGGTTATTCTTTCTCTCAATTAATTGGTAAATGGTGTTCCCAATATTAAAGAAGATTGTGAAGAAATATGCAAGGGATGTGCCTTGGGAAAGAATACAAGGAAGCCATTTACAAGCAATGAAAAAAGGTCTAAAGAAATATCATACCTTATCCATCTAGATGTGTGTGGTCCTATGTCTAACAAATCACTTGGAGGTCATCTCTATTATGTAACCTTCATTGATGATCACTCTAGAAATACATGGTTCTATCTACTCAAAACAAAGGATGAAGAATTTGAAAAATTCAAGGAATTCAAGTCTAAAGTAAATGCCTTAACTGAAACAAGAATAAAGACTTTGAGATCTGATAATTGTGGAGAATACACTTCAAAAGAAATAATTGCATATTGCAAAGAAGCAGGAATTAAGAATAATCTCATTGTTCCCTACAATTCCAAACAAAATGGAGTTGCATAAAGAAAGAATAGAACACTTGAAGAATGAATACGAACAATGATTTTTTATTAAGATTTTCCTAAATTTCTATGGGGAGACGCTACAATGACTATTGTATATATTCAAAATAGAAGTTCTCATAGAATCCTCGATAATATGACACCCAAAGAATCATTCACGGGAAGGAAGCCATGTGTGGACCATCTCCAAAGCTTTGGATGTCCCGCAATATCCATGTTCCAAAGGACAAAAGAAAGAAACTAGATTCTACAAGCATTAAAGGGATTTTTGTTGGCTACAGTATTTCTTCAAAGGCATATAGAATCTACATCAAGGACGGGAGACATATTGAAGTAAGCAGGGATGTTATATTTGATGAAAATCGTGCCTACAAAAGATCCAAAGATATTCCTATTGATTCTGATGACGAAAACATACCACTATTCGAAGAATAAGAACATCGCGACAATTCTACTACAAATCAAGAAGAAAAAGAAGAAGGACCAAGTGAACCTATTCATCCTGTGATCATATCCGAAACAAGGAAGATGCCAAATTGGTTAAAATCTACTCTTGAAGATACCGAAGGACAGGGAGCTATGTAAGGAACTTTTAGAGAAAGCAAAAACCAAAAATATATTCTAGATATGCTGCATACATGAAAAAACTAATAGAAGTTGAACAAACTACATTTGAGTAAGTTGTTCATCAAGAAGTATGGAAGAAGAATATGCGAGAAGAATATCAATCCATCATTAAGAATGGGGTTTGGGAAATCGTTCCTAGACCAAGTGACAAATCAGTTGTCACCTCTAAATGGATTTACATGATCAAGCACGTTGTTGATGGAAGTATAGACAAGTGCAAAGCTAGATTTGTTGCAAGAAGTTTCTCTCAATAGAAAGGCAAAGACTATGAAGAAACCTTTGCACCTACCACAAGATATACTACTCTAAAATATTTGGTTTCGCTCGCTACAACATTGGGATGAAATATCCATCAAATGGATGTAAAAACATCTTTTTGAATGGGACCATCGATGAAGAAGTATACATTGAACAACCTGAAGGCTTTGAAATAAATGGCAAAGACACTCATGTTTGTAGAATTAAGAAGGCCCTATATGGTTTGAAGCAAGCTCCTAGGACATGGTATGCGAGGATGGATGCATACCTTCTAAAGATCAGGTTCGTCAAAAGTTATGTTGATCCAAATATCTATATCAAGGTTGTGGATAATGAGCCAGTAATTATTTTACTATATGTGGATGATTTATTTATTACAAGTGTAGAGCAAAGGATACAAAAATGAAAGAAAAGTTGGCAGTTAAATTTCAGATGAAGGATCTAGGTTTGATGCATTATTACCTAGGTTTGGAAGTATGGTATAAACCTGGAAAGATTTATCTGGGGCAAGGAAAGTATATAATTAAGTTGTTGTGGAAATTTGGTATCATGGATTCCAAGCCCATGACTACTCCCATGATCACCAATCTCAAGAAGTTAAGAAGCTCTGACTCAAGTCTCGTAGATCCTACCTCCTATCAAAAGTTGGTGGGTTCTCTGATGTATCTGGGAAACACTATACTGGATATATGTTTTGTTGTGAACATTCTTAGTTAATTTCAGTGGGAGCCTCGTCATGATCATTGGATAGCTGCCAAGAATATATTGAGATATCTACGAAGTACTATTCATGATTGCCTAAAGTATGATAGCAAAGAAGTCAAGATGACAAGTTTTACATATTCTAATTAAGGTGGCAGTGACATCGATGGAAGGAGCACTATTGGTGGATGTTTTAGTTTGTGATCTGCGATGATTTCATGGATGAGTAGAAAACAAGATATTGTTGCTTTAAGTATTGTTGAAGTTGAGTATGTGGTTGCATGCGAAGTAGGAAAGGAAGTTGTATGATTAAGGAAGCTTCTGTCAGATTTGTTTGAGAAACCACTAATTCCTACTGTGATAAATTGTGATAATCAAAGCAACATTAAAGCGTTTGAAAATCTCTTGTTTCATGCAAGGACGAAACACATCAACAATAAGTACCACTATATTAGAAGTTTGGTACAAGATGGGAACGTGAAGCTACAGTTTGTTCTGACCGACTAGTAGGTAGTTGATGTGTTAACAAATTCTCTTCCTAATAAAAAGTTTGAATATTTGAGAAGCACGCTTGGTTTGGTTGATATTGTTGATTTCGTTAACAAAATATGTTTGGAAGAGACTTGGGGAGGCATCTTGCGTGAAACAAAATGCTTGGAAGGACATCTGGTTGGCATATGTGTTGATGTCTAGTTCCCAAAGTAGGGAGGGTGACATTGGTCATAGACCTTTCACCTAGCATTACGCACCTAGTTCCTTGGGTTGATGGTTAGCAAGTAAGCTTAATCGTACCTAAAGAGGTTGAAAGCTTTAATCCATCTTATTCCCACCCGGATAGATTGCCCTGGTCAAGAATCTAGTTTGTGGCACCGTGTGTGCCGAATTTCTTTGTAGTTCTTGTGTTTTGAGATCTTCCTTGTACTTATATATACATGTGTAAATTATGAATACCTCCCTAGTTAACAGGGAGTGTTGAAGAATGTAACTAGGTTCGATCTTCATATTTATATTTGAGTCAAACAATTAAAAAATATATATTATTATTATTAAAACGACTTATTAAAGAATAGGCTTCATGCTTGGTTCATCATTTTATAGGTCAAAGTCCCCATTGTGGACTTCTAAGTTTTATACTGAGCCATTAGAGTCCTTGTCCATTTAATGGGACCCTTCTTGGGCTTTTGTATCATGTAAAAAGAATTATTATTGAGTCGAAAGTGTATTTTGTCACCTTCACACCAACTTGGCCCTAACTTGATGAAGTCGGCGTACAAGAGGATAATTCGACCCACAGAAGAGGCTATATATACAAGAGAAGTTCAATCTATTTGGACATCAACTCGACAAGTTTGATACACATCAAGGAAGTGCATAAAAGTGTGAAGTTCAAGGTGAATTAAGAAGAAGTGCAATTCGAATTTTTTGGGCTGCCTCTCTCTCTCTCTTGTGAAGTTACTGGGCTATTCGCCGGATCAAAGTTTTGTTGCTGGGAGGGTTGAAATTATGAAAGAGTTGGGTCGAAGATTATGCTACTAGAAGGTCGAAATTTTGGATTTGCTAGGTCGAAACGTTGTTGTTGCACGGTCAAAGATCTAGATCAAAGTTGTTGGAAGGAAGCGCTGACTTGGTGGTTGGAAGAGGTATGTGTCTAGGTTGAAAAGTCTTGGATTATCTCATCTTAACAACTGAAGGAGAAAGTTTGACTGGGTTTTCCCCCAGATAGGGGTTTTTCCCTGGCAGAGTGCCTACATCTTGTGTCTCTTGTTCTTATGATTTCATACACACATAATTTGGTAATTGCTTGATGAAAGATAATATAATAAAGATATAAAATAAGTCAACATAATTCACAAGTATTTATCAAGAAAGAGAGATATAACCCTAATTCTACTAGCATTGATTTCTCAACATATTGTACGAGTAAGGAGGACTTGTTTATGAAAAGAGGTCACAGTCCTAGAAGGAGGACTTGCTTATGAAGAGAGGTTGCAGTCCTAGAAGCATAGATGGCTAAGATTTAGAGGTTGTAACAGTGGTTACGATATGCCCTAACACGAGGACTGAGATTGCAGAGGAAGGTACAGGATTCCCAAAACAAGATGACAATAGAAAGGTATGGCTTGTCTTTTTATTGTGATGTTTCACTAGAGGATGTAGATGTCTAAATTGGACAATAGTTTGAGGACATCCTAAGAGCAGTCATCATCAACATTAGTATTTGTGATAAAAGGAGCAACAAGAAGTTGCAGGACAGGTATGCCATCTCTTAGATTGAGGTTGATGCTAGTTAGATGGCAGTCCTAGGTTAGGACAGTTGTGGACATCCTAAGGAGCAAATTATATCAACAATTGTTTGGGTGTCATGTCAAGAGGAGCAACAGAAGGTTGCAGATATGTATGCCCTATTGAGTTGATGTAATTTGTAGGTGAATGGGTGTCCTAGGAGAACTTTGTTGGCAGCCAACTAGAAGGGCTTCATAGGTGTTGGATTCCCTAACTAGAATGCAGATGCTACAACAAGGATTGGTCAATTGTCGTCTGGTGGAAGGCAGTGTGACAGTGGACCAAGTTTGGATAGTAGATTGGGCATTTATGGTCTATTGGAGGGAAGCATGATAGTGCCCAAGTTGGAGCCCAGTGTGCACCATCTTCATGGACTTAGGTGGTTGCTAGAGTGGAAAAAGTTGAACTCAAGGTTTGATAAGCCAGAGATGTAGTTGAGCAGCGCTAGACTTGTGTGTGGCAAAGGATCTACTTGTGTGTGGAAAAAGATTCTACAACAAATGATGGGCGGTCCTCCTAGCCCATGTTCATTGTGGGAGATAGACATCTTGCAGGGATAGGTGGCAACCCTTCGTGCCCTATGTTGGTCTTGATTGGAGTAGCGCAAGAAGACCATAGTGCATTGAATTCCCTCAGTAGCTAAGAAGCAGCGGTGGGAAGATTGAGAGTTGTTCACAAACAGAGTTGTGAACAACTCAAAAGGAGTCTCGATGTGTTGTGTCCTTGATGGACTAAAGCACAACTAGTGAGCAGATTGGATAGCCAAGGTTCAGTGGCCAAATGGACTTGGATTGTTGATAGAGGCAACGCTACATATTGGGAGATGAAAGGCTAAGCAAGTCAGGGTACAACCAAGAGGAGCCAACATAGCGCACTACAGCGAGATGGTTAGAGTATCTTGTTGAGGGTAGATTGGTTGTTGATGGATTAACACCAAGCCCCAATTTTGTATTCTTGTACTAGTGGATATTTGAGGGCCATTATCATTGGTACGGGAACCCTAGACTATTGTATTATTCAATTTGATTAATATAATGAATTTGGGTTGAAAATTGTAAAAAATTGTCTATATTTTGTGCACTAGTAGATTTATTGTTGTTTATAATCTGACGTGCAAGGTAGTTTCGTTGTGATTCTTTGTTTGGTAGCATCAGTGATTTAAGACTTCAACCCAGACACCAAGGTCATGGAAAAACAACACCACATCACCTACCGAATCCACTATCCAATTGGTTGCCATGTCAATTGTTGTGTCATGTTGTAATGCTATGTGGTTGTTGCATTAGTGACCTTATCACCTATCAACTTGGTTGGCATAACCTTAAGACAGTGTGTTGTGACATTACCCATCTTTAGCATTTACAGTTTTGGGGGCATCCCTTAGCGGTTTTGAGAAAGATGAAGGAGGGGGGCTAGATCCAACACCAATCACCACATACACCAGGGGCTATACTACCCCGTATACTACATAGTTTAAAGCCAATTTTTTAAAGAAAAAAACTATTATTAAATAAGGGGTAAATGTATATTTTCAAGGCTGAAAAGTTTTTTCGAGCGATTGCTCTTGCGTGCAACTAACCTAGGTTTCCACTACGCAGGAGTTTGGGCCTTCAGCCTCCCTTCATGGCCCCGCCAGAAGCTCCACCGGAGGGGATCGATCCTCAACAAGATTTCTCGACCTTGATTAAATCATTTCCCCCACAGCACCCCCGACCAGCGGTCTCAAAATTCGTCAAAAAGCTAGATGTTCTTCAAGAAGTCAGCGTGCCTCCAATTCTTCCACGCATGGCTACTCTATCCCTGGCAAAAAAAGGACTTATAGGTAAATTCACAAGCCTCTGGCCTTCTCCAAAAACTGTTCAAAGATGGGTTGAAAGGAACTAGTCCGACAAAATACAAAGGAAAATCTCCATCAGATTCTGCGAGAAAGGGTACTTCACCTTTCACTTTGAAACCAAAAAAGATAAGGATTTAATTTTTAGAAACAGGCCCTATTTCATGGACTCAAGGGGCTTGTACCTCAATAAATGGACCCCCGACTTCGATCCAGAGCTGGATGTTCCCAGTGCTGTACTGATGGGTCCGGCTCCCTCACCTCCCTCTCCATTGCTAGGGAGATGAATCGATTCGCGCCATTGGGAATGCAGTCGGTAAATATATTGATCGTAGTGAACCAAAAGAAAATATCTGAGTCTGTGCGCGGATCTGTCGAAGTGGACCTTGGCAAAGGCCTCCCAGAAGCCATCAAGCTCAAAATGGACGAATGGAGCCATATTCAGCCGCTGGATTACGAGCAAATCCCGTTTAAGTGTAAGGTATGTCATGAATACGGCCACTTTGCCAATAGATGTACTAAGCTTATTGGTGTAGAAAATGGTCCACAAGAAGAACAATGGGAAATGGTAAAAAAAAAAAAAAACAGTCTCTTCAGCAAAAACTCCCCTTGATGCAAGCCCTTCGGCCTCCACTACAGCTCATCCAACCCCTTCCTCCCCTGCACCCTCTAAGCCTCCTCCCCTCTCTCGTCCTCAAACCCTCCCCTCATCCAACCCCTTCCTCCCCTGCACCCTCTAAGCCTCCTCCCCTCTCTCGTCCTCAGACCCTCCCCTCATCCAACCCCTTCTCAGTGCTTTCCCCCTTGATCTCCAGGAGCCCCCTCTCCCTGAAAGCCAACACCAGGACACCATCAAATCTTCCTTGCCCTTTATCGTCTCCTCTCAGCCTCTTCTTGATCCTCCCCTCAACAGAATTACTAGGAGCTCCTCCAAAGATCACGGGGGCTCTAGTGAATCCTTCAAGAAACCTGGACCGGGCAGGAAATCTGCCAAGCAGCATCGGGATGAGAGCGCACAAAAAGACATAGCAATGGGAACACAGGCACCCATAGCAACTTACATTCTAGGGCAGCATGACAAAGAAGTGGCCAATAAGGACCAAGGGCGGCAAGCACCTCCCCGTACACCGCATATCCAATGATGAAAATCCTGTCTTGGAACATCAAGGGACTTGGGCACCCCTCTAAGCTAGCAGCCCTAAGGGATCTTATCCTCTCTGAGAAACCAGGAATTATTCTGTTACAAGAAACAAAACAAGGCCACAAGGAAATGAGCAAAGTTATTGATCAACAGAGACAGTATAAAGGCAGCATCAGTGAGGCAAGAGGAGCTTCAGGAGGAGTAGCAACAATTTGGAACCAAAGCATATGGAATTGTATTTCGGAAACAGTAAATCAACATTGGATCAAAACAGCGTTGGAAAATAAAGTAGATCAGCAAATCATTATCATCTACAATATCTATGTGCCGAATCACTTCAAAGACAAGGAGAGTTGTTGGCATGATCTAAAAGACAATATAGATGCAGCAGAAAACTTTAACATTATTTTGGGAGGTGACTTCAATCTAATTCTCCACGCCAATGAGAAAAGAGGAGGCAGTTTTACACCTGATCCATACAGAACACATTTGGAAAATATCATGCAGGATCATGATCTTATGGACGTTCCTCCAAAAAATCGTAGATACACATGGAATAACCGCAGGATGGGTGCAAGTAACATCATGGAGCGGTTGGACAGAATTCTCATTAATGTATCGCTTCTTTCTGCTTTCTCCATCGGATATGCCAGCGTTCTAATGTGCTCTGCATCCGACCATTACC
Source organism: Pinus taeda (assembly GCA_000404065.3). NCBI lineage: Eukaryota > Viridiplantae > Streptophyta > Pinopsida > Pinales > Pinaceae > Pinus > Pinus taeda. Next base: position 61,811 of record APFE030779626.1, on the reverse strand, counting down.
CAATAACACTCACGCTGGAAAATCACAGCCCCCTTGGGCCCATTCCCTTTAGATATAGTTCCCTCTGGAATGATATACCAGCAGTTGCAGGAATTGTCTACAGTTCTTGGATCCAGCGTGTGGAGGGGTCTCATAGTTTCATCTGGGAAACCAAATTACGAAAAACAAAACAAGACATAAAATGGGCTAAAACCAGGTATCAAGAACCAGATAAGGTTAAAAAAGAGATTAAGAATAATCTGGATAGTATTCAAAGAGCAATAGAGGAAAACGACCTTTCCCAAGAGAACAAACAGCAGGAAAATGACCTCTACTTATAGCTGTACCGAGTTAATAGAGAAGAGGAATTAAAATGGAGGCTCAAATCGAGGCAACTTTGGTTGCAAGGAGGAGACAAGAGCTCATTTTTTTTTCACAAACAAACTACAGCCAGAAAGGTAAGAAATAATGTAAGCTCCATCCTAGATGCTGAAGGTAATAGACAAAGCACTCAGGAGGCCATTCGAAGAGCTGCTATAGATCACTATCGAGATCTCCTAAATGAAACAAAGGAAGAAGAGGATTACACAAATCTATTGCAACACCTTCCAACAGGGATAAGTAAGGAAATGAATGATAGCTTAAATAAGGAGATCGATGAGGAGGAAATCAGGGGATCGATTTGGACTCTTCAACATGATAAAACCCCAGGCCCAGATGGCTTTCCCATTTTCTTTTATCGAACATTCTAGGAAATTATAAAAAAGGACTTGAAAAAAATGTTCAATTGGATCCAACAAAAGGGTAAAATAGGGGGATACACCAATGCCACTCATCCCCAAAGAAAACCGGCCCTCTTCCTTTGCTCGTTTCAGGTTCATATCACTTTGTAACTCCTATAAAATCTTGACAAAAGTTATCGCAACTCGCCTAAAGTATTTGCTTCCTTCTCTCATATCTAAAAATCAATGGGGATTCTTGGCCAACAGACAAATAACTGACTCTATTCTTCATGTGCAAGAAGCCATTCACTCAAGTCAATCCAGAAACGAGAAAGGGTTTATTCTCAAGCTTGATCTGGCCAATGCATTTGACAGAGTAAGACACTCCTTCCTCTTGGCTGCTTTGAAGAAGATGGGATTTGATGAAGGCTTTCTCAATCTCATTAGAACTTGCATTTTCGGGCCCTGGATCTCCCCTCTCGTAAATGGCAAACCAGGGGAAGCTTTCCAATCCTCTCGAGGCCTAAGACAAGGTTGCCCTCTTTCACCTTATCTCTTTATTTTAATCGTTGAATCCTTTAGCAAGGCGTTCGATTTCAATCAGAGGGTTGGCCTAATTACAGGAATAAAATTTGGGAACGGGGTCAAAAATATAAACCGTTCACAATTTGCCGATGACACCCTGTTGATTGGAGGGGCATCCATTACAATAGCCAAGCGCTTCAAGTCTTTCCTTGACAAATACATGAGTTATTCTGGTGGAGTGGTAAATCAACTGAAAAGTTGTATATATGGCTGGAACACAGCAGCACAGGTGCTACACAATATTGCCAACATTTTTGGAGTCACATGCAAGTATTATTGGACCCATTTCTCTTACTTGGGCATGCCTGTAAGTGCTGGTCCTTTGAGCGCAGAACTCTGGGACACTGTAATCGACAAAATGAAAAGAAAAGTGCAGCAATGGGGCTCCATTTGGCTCAACCCAGCCAGTCGCCTCATTCTTCTTAAGTCAGGTATATCTTCCCTCCCCCTATATCATTTTTCTCTTCTACAAGCTCCGACCTCCTTCCACTACAAAATGGAAGTCATCCTCCGCCAATTCCTGTGGCAAGGGAGAAGAACGATAAAAAGAAATTCAACTTGATTAATTGGAAGCAGGTTATCTAGTCCCAAGACCAAGGAGGTCTTGGAATTAGATCTCCCAAATTTCTCAATTTAGCCTTTGGAGGCAAAATTGTTTGGAGACTTATTACAGGACTCCCTGTCTGGTGGAAAAAGGTACTGGAAATTAAATATCTAAATTTTCCTAGACAGCAGCTTCTTGATCGAGATATACCCAATAGAGATTCCTCCAAAATTTGGCGATTATGCAAGAGAGCAATTCCTTTAATCGCTCAAAATACTTCAAAAATCCCCAAGGGAGGTGCAAGCATCAACATTGGAGCTGACAGAATAATGGGTCAGCAGCGAATAAACAAACAAGGTGGAGTCAACCCTATCCTTTCCTTCTTTGAAAAAATAGGCATACATTTCCTGGACCAGAGCTCCCAGTGGGATCCTCACACCGTTCTTTGGTCTGGTTGGTCCTTCCCAGCCATACCCATTGGCCTTAATGCAAGCCTATCTGCCCTTCAATCCCATTTGCACAGTATAGCTCCTGTTAAAAAAAACGATCTTGATGGGTTTCGTTGGGATCCATCTGGATCCATTTACACCATCCACGCTGCTCACCAATACATTTGCAACATTAGCTATCCCATGCCAAGCTCGAATCATTGGAAGGCGGTTTGGAAATCCGAGGCAATTCCAAAAATCAATTTTTTCTTTGGACCCTTCTCAAAGGGAAAATCCTCACGGCGGAAAATTTGCAAAAGAGGGGAATCAATGGTCCCTCTCGCTGCCCTAACTACCTAACTGTTGAAGAATCAATGCATCATCTCTTTATTGATTGTCCTTTTGCCATCAATTGTTGGAGAAACTTATCTCATAACAATCAAATCCCATGGAGCACCCAAAACACCATAGGAGAAATTCTTTACAAATGGAAAAGAAAAACTATCCCTGGCAGCACAAGAAGAATAACACAGTGAAGAGAGTCTGGGATATTCTTCCCTACAATATGCTATGGAACATTTCGCTGGCACGAAATCGGAAGGTTTTTAAGGACAAGGATTCGACTGCTAGAAGTCTTTGCAACAAGGCAAGGAGTCTTGCCCTCGAAACCATCTCAGTTAAGAATCAGAGAAGCATAAACGTCAATGAGCTCAGCATAGAAGAACGAAGCTTTATTGGATACCTGTTAGACAAAAACACCAGCAATCAAATGGGCAGTGCTGCTAGTAACAGAAACAACAATGTTCCCCCTAACTGGTAGGTTAGGCTAAAGGAAGAAGAGTTTGCAGTGTAGATTAAAAACAGCAACAAGCATCATCTTTTCTTCGATGGGGCCTCAAAGTCGAAACCCGGGGTAGCAGGGGCGGGAGGAGTTATATTCAATGCTAATGGGGATAGCATTCTGTCTTATGAGTGGGGTCTTGGCCATACTTCCAATAACAGAGTAGAAGCCTTGGCCCTTTACCAAGGTCTTGTACAACTTAGAAATCTTGGGATAGGCACAATCATGATATTGGGAGACTCGGCGATTGTCATCAGTGCAATGGTTCAGAACAGGGATCTATCCAATGTTCTTCTTCAGCAGATTATCAGACGGTGTCAAATTTTAGGACACTCCATAAAAGACTTGCGCTATTGTCATATTTTGTGTTCTCTCAACAAAAACGCTGACGATCAAGCCAACAAAGCTTGTGCCAGGCCATTGGGTTGCCTTCTCTGCAACGACATGGAACCTTTTCAATATTTACCATGATCATGACTCTTTCTGTCACCGATCAGATCCTCAGCATACCTGATATGATGGTTTGGTCAAAGATCGGTCTTATCCTCCTTGTGACTAAGATCCACATAGGGATCTGGCATCCTCTTGAAATTATTATTTTCTCACCTCTCGTCAGTAAATTGGTCGTCCTTCTTCCTCCCGGCCATCCCTCCCCTACTCCGAATCGTCCCCTCGATTCTCTCTGTCCCTTCTTGGTTCTCCCCTCATGCTCTGTGATCTCCCTTCCGATTTCTTTATATGCCCCTACTCTTATCCCCTTCCGCATCCCTTCAGTTCCCTCCTTCGCATTTCTACTTTCTTGGTCCGCTTACTTGCTTTTGAGCTCTTTGCGGCCCCTCCTTCCTTTGTCTCAGGCTACTCATCACTTTCTAAAACTGGATCAGATAGTGACCCTGTCTCCTAGCAACATCTCCTGAGCAGCATTACAAGCCCTTTTTTTGGTTTGCTCTTCTTTATCAAGTCTCCCACCGCTCTCTAAAGTCTCTGGAGCTTATAGTGAACCTGATTTTCAGCAACAACCCCTGCCCGCTCTATCAAAAGCAGCACTTCAAGCCCATCCTTTGTTCTCAAGTACAGCACCCACCTATGGCGAGAAGTGAAGATTGCCTTCACTGTGCTGACCTCCACGCAGAGCTAGAACAGTTAAGAGCCCAGCAAAGGATTTTGGACAGCAAGATAGATAGTCAGCAGGTGATCATGGAGGGAAAGATTGAAAACCAAAGCAGGCTTATAAAAGAAAAATATGACGCTGACATAAATTTGTTCCTGCACAGGGTTTCATCTCTACATGAGAAATTCAGAGAACTCTCCAACAGAGGTGCTCATGCTGAGGACTCCATAGAGATACTAAAATACATGATGGAAAAAAAAATGCCTTGCCAACAAGCTCTTCAAGTATCAAGCAAGGCAATGAAGAGGATAACACTGAACATTCGACAGCGAGGCAAATCAGCCACATAAACATAGATTGAAGATGTTTTGCAATGTTGTTTCCTAGTGTTTCAGTTTGTAAGGATTTATTTCTGTTTAACTTTTACCTCAAAGCCTAGAATGCAGGAGCAAGGAGGATTTTGTAATTGTAACTCCTACTCTCCTCGCATCTCATGGCAACTCACTATGTATCTCAGGGGAACAGCGTTCTCCACTTTTTTTGAAATATAATATAGCAACCGATGATGTTAAAAATAAAAATTGTATATTTTCAAGGCTATAAGTGATCCGGATTTAAACAGGAACGCAATAGATTACAGAGATAACCATAAATACAGAGATGCGATAACCATAAACAAAGATATGCAGCGGAAATAATGCTTCATTTCATTAATGGAAAATACCGAAATATGCTTACAACCAGAATTGGAAATAAACCAACTAGGGCGATGGTAGCTTATCTCTGAGAAGAGATGTGCTGCTACATGCCTCTGAACTGTTCCGAATTGTGTTACAATGAGGCTCGAAGGCCTATTTATTGTTGAGAAACAATGGAAAACCCTTCACATTCCAAAACCTACCTCTAGAAGATGAAACGCCAAATTGTGGGCCCCGTTTTGGGTAAATTGGTACATCAATTTCCCGGGGTCGTAACTTTGGCATACGATCTCCGTTTGACGCGTATGATAGCTCGTTAGAAAGATCTATCCGAGAACTACCACTTGGGAAGGGAAACATGGGTTGCCCCCAGATTTCCCAAAAAACCGTCGTTTAGGCCTCAAAACCGGCTCCGGAAGTTCAGGGACCCTAAAAAAACTGCTAAAATAGTAAAATGTGGTTACAATTACGGAAACTGAAAAACTGAAAGACACAGTTGTGGGGGTCCAAATGGATAGTGGGTGGCCACCAACATCCACCTGGATAGTAATCTCCCACTTGAAACTTGTGTGGCACCCAATGTTGATAATGGCATTGTTTATACTTAGTATTGGCTTTCTACAAGATATCATGGACCTACACATGGATGGGTTGGATTCATTCAATAAAATTGGTAGCTTTGTTAGCTTCAGACTGAACATGTGCAGATTCTTCTTGTGTATTTGTATGGGGCAATGTGACATCAATGGGACCTAATGGTTGAAATCCCAGGCCCACCTGAAAGGTGCAATGACTAGTTGAGTTATGGACAAGTCTTTTGTAGTTGTATTGAACATAGGGGAGATTCTAGTCCCATGCACATGGATGATTGGAGTTGCAAATGCACAAAATATGCATGATCATCCTATTGACAACCTCTGTCTAGCCATCAATCTAGGAGTGGAAGGCAATTTTTTTAGTGAGCTTGGTGTCTAATAATGATTATAAGATCAACTAGAATGTGATTAAGAACCTAATATATTGATTTGATATGATGGTCCACGGGATTCCAAAATGTACCTATGCTTGTTTAAAGAAGAGCTTGGTAGTGGCTTCTGCTATGATACTCTTCTTGTAGGCAGTCAGGATGGCCATCTCAAAAAATCTATCAATAACCACAAACACAAATACATTGCCATGCTTCAAAGGAAGGCCAAATATATAATCCATTAAGATGGATTCCCAAGGCTAGTTAGGAGTAGGGAGAGGGGTGTAAAATCCTTACTTCTGAATGGTTATTTTGGAAATTTCACAGGCGGTGCAAGAATTGATATATTTACAAATATCCTATCAAAGTTTTGGCCAATAAAAATACTTTTGTAGTACTGCCATTGTATTCTCCACACTAAAGTTCCCTGCTACCTAACTATAATGTGCCTCCCATATCAACATGTCACACTTGCTTGAAGGAACACAAAGGTGTCTCAGGTAACACAACAATGCATGTTGGAGGTGGAAGTCTAGAACTTTCTAGTCTGCCATCAACATCTAGAATGTGGTAGCGAATTTCGAGACACTATTACATAGTTGTGGCCATCCATAGGTCTTGTGCTCACAAGGGTTGAGAATGGTGGTTAGTGACACAATCGAGGGTTTAATGATGTAGTTTGCGATGTGTTTGGCGCTATCCTTCTTGTATCGAATGTTCAAATGGAATTGTTGTAGGTATGTGGACCATTTCTAATGATGGTCATTTTGGAACTTCCCTTATGTCAACATAAGTTGAAGAGTCCTCTGATTCATGTGGATGATCATCTCCTTCCCCATATTATAATGTTTCCATTATCGACAGGCCTACACAACATAATACATCTCCTTATCATAGGAGGTGTTGTCACTCATTGCCTTATGAGTTATCAGTTGCCCAGAGTGCAAAAGAGTAGTGAAGTTTTAAGCCACTTACCAAGCCACATAAGCTCTCAAAGATTAATTGGACCCTCTCCGTTGGATAGTGCTCAAAATAATCTTTCCAACGATAGTTGGAAGTCCAAAAATGGACTCTTGGATCAGATTGAAGTTACCCTTTGAAAGCCAGAAAACAAAGAGAAAAGACCAAGGGGTTAGGCTTATCGCAATCGCAATCAGAGTCTTGGCAAAGCAATAGTAGGGGAAGAGTAGATCAAATGTGCGATCAACAATCACCGATATCGGCGATTGCAAAAGTCAAGGGTCCAAGGCGCAACATATCAACGATCGGCGGGATTTCAAAGCGCAGTGCAAAGGGTCAGTGAAATCAACGATCAATGATCGTCGATATCAAAAATTGTAATCGATGATTGGAGGCCCAACGTACAGTATATTGGAAGTCGACGGGTCTAGGCCATGTTGCATATCGACAATTAGCGTTTCAAAATTTCAACCTTAACGAAGTTTCTATCAATGAATGTCGATGGCGTTAAATTGCCGAGATTTGTGCCTTTAATGTTAAAGCATTGGGTGGGCTGAAAAATATTTAATGAAGGATTGGCATGAAAAACCAAATGCATGCGGGCTCTTTCTCTCTCCTCTAATAGGGCCACGTGGCAACATAGGATTGGTCCTAATAATGCGATGGGGAAACTGACATCAATATAACATGGCAGTATGGTGATGATGTGGCAGTACAATGATGACGTTGCAGTGCGGTGATGATGTGGCGGTATGGAGGACATGTGGCATGTTGATTCAGCATTTTCAAGGTCTTAAGGGGGAATTTTCAAGTGAAACGTGTCACCTCTCACAAAGTGACACGTTGTAGTGATGACGTCACCCATCGCAAATAGGCCATCGACGATCGCACAAAGCAAAGTCCCTCCTTCGCCGAAGTCCCTTTCGACCTACGATTGTGATATGTGAACGCCCCTCCCGGATGCGATATTTTATGTTTCATACCTTATGAGAGTTTGTGTCCGGACAATTGGCTCGCTATGAAAGGAGGTAAAGAGGATCTCTCTCCTGTAGTGCGATTGCGATACCGGGTAGGCCCAATCTCACATATTGGCGATTGCAAGGGTCAAGAGGAGATATCATAGGTAAGCTTTAGAAATCGCTGAAGTGTGGGATTCTATGTGTAAAAGGAAAAAGGCCCCCAAACAGAAGTCCAAAGGCCCTAGCGCCCGAGGACTAAGCACCTGGTCATATCCCCCAGTTGTATGAGAAGAAATGTAGTTAGGGGATAAACCAAAGGGGAGCAAGAAGCATCGGAACTCACCATTCTGCAGTGCCTTTAAGAGTAACGGTTTCGCTACCGTAAAGCTTCGATAATATGGTACGAGGCTTTAAAGGCGGATGGGTCAGTAATTGAAGCAATGAATGAAGTATGGTGCAATAGTAAATAGTATGGATGGCTCAGGAGGATTAAAGGCTCAACATGGAGCTCCACTCAGATATGAAATGAAGCACTTCCTCGACTAACTTTGTTTATGTTTAGTGACACACAAACATAGTTGATCACTATCAGCTATAGGGGGGGGAATTTGGGAAATTAAGATGAAAACTACAGGAACCAACTAGGATGCAAGAAGAGGCACATCAACACAGAGACGTGGCCTGATCAAGGACCTTCACAGGAAGCGCAGGACGATAACTTCCTCCATCATCTTTTCGTTTTCCTCTTTCTTTTCATTATTCTGTAATTTTTATGTATTTCCAAGAAGGGATCAAATCCCAATTGTAATCATTTTGGGAAACAGAGCCATCGCAAGTCAAGAGAGCTAGTCAATTGGACAACTGGCCTTGGTTGAGATATTTTGCAAACTATAGATTCAAAGCCCCCCTTCTCTTTATAAATAAGGGGGAGAAACACTTACAATAGGTTCCGGAATCTCGCTCCTGTGAGGGTTTGAATTCTAAGATGCCATTCTTGGTTCTAAATGACCTATTCATAAGGGATCAGAGTGACAAATGCTGAATGTAATGGACTGGTATTTGGACCCTTCAAGTATCAATGAATCTCTGTGGTGATTCCAAGTAGATCAATGCACAGTTTGTTTTCCCTTCTGTAATCTCATTTCATATATGTTTTTCCTTCTCTGAAATAGTGTAATGAGACTATCGGTTTCTCCCTGATACATGGATTTATCTGGGCTACTAAATAGAGAACAATACCTGTGTATATTACAGATTTACTTGTGTTATTCAATAGCCTACAATACATGTAGTAATGACAGATTTACTTGTGTTATTAGATTAACCCGCAATACCTGTATGAGCACAAATTTGCTCACGATGTTTGGTTACATAGATACCCATGTTATACTTGGTATGAAACCTCAATAAGTACTTCGTTGTTTCCATCTTTCCACCTCCTCTCTCTTCCAAATTTCTGCTGGAACATCGTTGCTTAGATTCTGTGTTGTTTACAACCCTATGTATCGAATTCCACCCTTCAGCTGGAACATTGTTGCTTATGATTTTGTCTTGTCTACAACCCTCTGCATCAAATTCATCCTTCCATTCCTCCTCTTCACTTTACTACAACTTCAATATAAAGCTACATGTTGTTGTGTGTCGGCCACAGAAACCAGACATTTCTCTTTGAGGTTGGCCCGATTTACCCCCTCAGTGTTTGAATCCATGTATCAACTTGAGTTTACTTGCATGACAGAATATTGAACCAAGCTATTTTTAAGATGCACTCCTCTATTTAAGATGTCCTAGGCACTGGTCTACAATCAACCCAGAGGTTGTCTCTAGGAAGCTTTCTATGTCCCCTGAAGCACTCATGCTGGAGGTGACATTAAAAGTGACAACAGGAGGGGTATCTCCAAATAATATCAGATTGTGTCTCATTGTGATAGGCCGTAAGATGTCCTTGTTGAAGGAGGAGTACACCAATAACATAGTCATAGGCATATGTCTCAATCTCAAATGGTTGTTGCAAGTCTACCAAGGTGAGGATTGATGTAGAAAAAAGGTGATGTTTCAGTTCATCAAATGCCTTTTATTGTGACTCATACCAAAAAAGATTTATTTTTTCTTCACCCTTAGCCACTTGACTTAAGGGCCAAGCAATATTAGAAAACACCAACATGAACCTTTAGTAGAAATTAGCAAGGCCCAAGAATATGCAGAGCTCAGTTAGAGTCGCCAGGGCCAACCAATCTTGAATGACTTGGATCTTGACTGGATCCACATGCACACTTTGTTCATCAATAATGTAACCTAGATATTGGACCTTGTCCATTCCAAATGAGCATTCGTCAAAGTTAACACATAACTTATGCTGTTGTAGTGTGTGAAGGACCTGTAGAATATGTTGCAAGCGCTCTGCCCAACTCTTGTTGAAGATGAGAATATCATCCACATATACAACCATGAAAGAGTTGGTGAAAGGCCACAATATGTCATCCATCAACCTCATGAAATTTTTTGGGGCATTCATCAAACCAAAGGGCATGACCAACCATTAAAAAATACCCTACTTGCATTTTAAAGTAGTCTTCCACACATAATTTGGTTCTATTGGGACATGGTGATCGTTTAAATTCAAATCAATCGTATTGAACTACTTGGCCCACTTGAGTTGCTCAAGAAGGTCGTCAATTCGAGGAATCAGGTACCTGTTCCTGAGTATGATTTTGTTCAAAGCTCGACAATAAATGTAGAGTCTCCAAGTCCCATCTTTATTCTATGTGACTGTAATTAGGATTCCACATGGTGACAAAATTGGTCATATGATCCCCTTATATAGCAACTCTAAGATTTGTCACTTGAATTCCTCATTTTCCAGAAGAGAGCAATGATAGGTTATCCCACTGGGTAGAGGTGCGACGAGGATCAAATCAATTAAATGATTGACTTGAAAGTGCATAGGTACCCCCATGGGTGAGGAGACTATGTCTCTATATTCTTCCATGATATTATCCACTTGCCTATGCTGCATGGAGGATCTATGTATGGAGGTCATGGATATGGCCATGATATTCTGCTTACTTTGAGAGCGAATAAGGAGAACACAAATATCCCTATCTGGGATATGTACTTACTACATTTCTTAGTAGAGATCAAAGAAATGGCAGTAGTTAGGGCCACCTTTGGTATCTTGAATAGTTGTCTGCCAAAAGTAATAATAATGTTATGTGGGCTAAACTCATACACAACATGTCTCTTCCACAAGTATGGTGGCCTAATAGAACATCACAAAATTCAAGGGGAGTAACATCACACCATACCTCATCCTTGAAAGGCTTGATGTTGTAGGGTAGGCGACACTACTAGCTAATGCAAAGATCTCTCCCTTGGTGGAGCCACTTGCTAGTGTATGGTTGCGGGTGTAGTGTTGTCAGTAGGCCCAACTACTTAATGACCTCTACTAAGATGAGGTTATTTTTAATCCCACTATTGATAATGAAATGTAGTTGAGCACCCTTCACCCACATTTGTGAGTGAAAGGGTCACTTACCTTTCTCTGGATATTTTGGCTCTCTTTGTTGGACCTTGGTGGTGGAAACAATGGCACTAAGTTCCACATCAATGATCTATTTTCCCTTGTCTAGGTCTGGTTTAGAGTTGGAACCTGTGTTTGACTCTGAAGCTTTTAGCTCAGCCATCAACGACTGCTTTACGCTACATTATTTGGTGTTATGATTGGGGATCTTGTGGAAATCACACCACTTTCTCATGTCTCTCTTCATCTTCCCATCATTGTTCTTTGTTTTTGGCTTCAATGGATTGTGTTGGGGTGGTCCACCCTCAACCTATCATTTGTTTTATGGTTTAGGGATGCTCTTTCCATCCCTCTGCTATGAAGGATTCATATATCCAAAGTCTCATTTCTCCTGTTTAATATTTTTCTAAATTTTGACAACATATCGATATGCTGCACCAAGAGAGGAGATGTCAAGGAACTCCATTTCTATCTAGATTTATTTGTGTAGATAACCACGGTACTTGAACACCATATGTCACTCATAGTCTTTGATAACCATCTTGGTGCACAAGGTAGGAAAGATATTTATGAAATTTAGCGTTGTTTGGTCCCTTTCCCATCGTAGTGTGGTCCATCTCATGTAATGGTCTTTGTTGCTTCCAACAGGGTAATATTGTTCCTTAACAACATCCCTAAAAGAGTCCCAAGTGGGTGCAATTGAAAATAGAGTGGATTCCTTTGTGTCCCTTTCCTCACAATAAGTTCCCACTAATCCTTGACATGTGGGGTGACCTTAAGGAGTGCAAATTGAATCTTTTCTCTATCAAACAAATTATGGACTGAAAAATACCCTTCTAGCAAATTTAACCATTTTTCTAAAGCATTTGCATCTATCTAGCATTCAAATATAGGAATATCAAAATTAACATGTACCTTAAAGGGGGTGACACCTCCAAAGTGGCCACTTGATGAAAATGCATAGCTTATTGAAATCCACCAAAGGATCTCGAAAATATGTCCATCATCTCGTTCCTTTATCGCTCAAGGGCTTCTTCGAGCATCAACTTGATAGGAACTCCTGATACCTTGTCTTTCTTTTCTTCTGCCATGGGAGGTCATTTGGGTGTTATGATCCTTGCGCCTTTAAAAATATAAGAAACTAATAATTACAATCCACTTCAAGGGAGAAATCTCCTTAGATGATAAATACAATGAATAAGACAATATTTGATAATCCTAAGATATATAAAAGTTAGAACCCCTCACGGTCCCATTTTATTATAATTGTATGCTTTGTCTCGTGTATATATATATATATATATATTATATATAATATATTATATATTACTAATATATATAATAAAATGGGACCATGATGGGTTCTAACTTACATAATAATATAACAATAGAAATGTAATGACTTAATATCTAGGGGCTTAATAAGGGGGTTTTGGGTTAACATGGGGCTTAACACGCCCCTCTCCTTCAAAGAAGTGTTGTCCTCAACACTTGACTCTCTCTAGGTGTTTCTGCATGAAACACTCATCTTCTCATGTCATTTATTCCACTGGTAGGTTCTTTCATTTGACGAGGTACTCAGTAATTTGCTTGATTTCCTAGCTCCTTATTCCTTGTTTGCAAATTTGTTTATGGTTCTAGTATTAATTTTCCCTTCTTAATTAATATTTGGTAGAAGAGTTGGGACTGAGCGCTTTTCACCGATGACTTTCTTTAAGAAAGAAACATGGAAGGTTGGATGTACACATGAAGATGGAGGCAACTCCAATTTGTAGGCCATACTTCCAATCCCTACAACACCTTATAGGGTCCATAATACCTTGGAGCTAATTTATTATCCTTGTTTTTCTACTTGAGGGACATCTATTTATATAGTTCTAATCTCACAAATATGCAATCCCCTACTTCAATTTTTGTTTCATTGCAGTGTTGATCTTCTTGTTATTTCATCCTATTTTGTGCCACAACCAAGTTGTCCTTGAATAGTTTGAGAATCTCATGTTGGTGTTGGATGTGGTCCTCAAATGCTTGAGCCTTTATAGTCCCTTTCAAGGGTGATGTGATGGATGGAGGATGATAGTGTTATAAATGGTGACAATTTTGATGAAGTATGGAAGGATGTGTTGTACCACCATTCTACCAAGGGCGACCATTTGACCCATTTTGTCTGTTTATTAGATGCAAAACAATGTAGGTATCCTTCTAAACATTTATTCACAATCTTAGTTTTCCCATCAAATTGAGGATGTTGAGATGAGTTGTGAGCCATTTGAGTACCCAAACATGCAAATAATTGAGTCCAATTTTTTCTAGTGAAAATTGGATATCTAACATTAACAATAATCTTTAGTATTCCATGTATCTCTTGGACTGTTTCCATGAATGCTTCAGCCACAATACTTGCTTTAAGAGGACGGGAAAGAGAGCAAAAGTGGGCATACTTTGTCATTCGATCTACCACTACCATAATGACACTATTTCCTTCATATTTGGGTAAACATGTAATAAAATCCAATGAAAATTATTCCAAACGCTGGCTTGGTATGGCTAATGGATGAAGGAGCCCTAGGGTCTTGATACTCTTTGCTTTATTTTGTTGGCACACCACACATTTAGCCACAAATTTTTTCACATCTTCTTTAAGACCTTCCCAAAATATTTTTTTAATCCTATGGCATGTCTTTAAGAAACTTGAATGTCCTATATGAGAAGTGTGTAATTCCAATATGACCTTCTATTTGAGTTGACATAAGTATAAGTGATCTTGATACCATAACAAATCATTTTTCCATGCAAAATTTTCTACTGCATCAGGGTCCTCCCACGACTGTTGAATGATCTTGCATGTCTTCTCATATTGTTTCCATTCTATCCTTGCTTCTTCCACCCAATTACATTGTGGAATGGAAATAACACATAGTAAACCATTTGTGTCTACCTCTTTCATTAAGAGTGTGTATGCCACAATGTTTTGTTTTCCCCTTTTGTAGATAATTTCAAGGTCATAACCCAACATCTTTATGACCCATTTTTGTTTCTATTTTAAAGATAGTCTTTGCTCCAAGAAATACTCCAGAATGTTCTAATTTATTTTTACTTTGAAGTGTCTTCCTATTAGGGATGGATGCCATTTCTTAATTGCATGTAGTATGGACAACATTTCTTTTTCATAGATTGCCTTGATTAAGATATTTACTTTAAGTTCACTACTTTCAAAGGCAAGGGGTCTTCCTTATTGTATAAAAACTGCACCAATGCCATGGCCTGAGGCATCACACTCCACAATAATATTTTTGTGAATTCAGGTGTTGCCAAGACATGAGTTGTACACATAACGTCTTTGAGTTCTTAAAATGATTTAGTTGCTTATGTAATCAAAGAAAATGCTTCCTTCTTCAATAATTTTGTTAGAGGTACTATTATTTGACCATAATTCTTCAAAATTATGGTAATATCCTGTCAATCCTAAGAATCCTCTAAGTTTCTTCAAGGTATTTGGGATTGGTTATTCCCTTGTAGCTTTGACTTTGTTAGGATGCACCTTGAAACCAAAGTGTGATACAATATGACTCAAATATTCCACTTCTTGACCCCAAAGGTACACTTGCAAGGCTTTGCATATAGTTGTTTCTCTTCTAATTGTGTTAAGACCTTGTCAACATGTTACACATGCTCTTCCCAAGATTTGTTGTAAAATAGTATGTCATAAAAAAAATACTAACACAAATTTACTAAGGAAGGGTTTGAAAATAAAATTCATTAAGCTTTGAAATGTTGAAGGTGCATTTGTAAGTCCAAATGGCATAACCAAAAACTCCTAATGAACTTCATGTGTTCTAAAGGCTATTTTGGGAAAGTCTTCTTGCCTCATTCTGATTTGATGATATCTAGAACGAAGATCCAACTTAGTAAAGAAATCTCCATGCAATTCATTTAATAATTCATTAATGACATGAATAAGAAACGTATCCTTGATTGTCATTTTGTTGAGTTGTCTGTAGTCTAGACACATACACCATGAACCCTCATTCTTTATAACCATCACCACTAGTGAAGAGAAAACATTATGGCTAGGCTAAAAGATGCCCACTTCTAACATTTCTTGAACCATATGCTCAATCTCACTCCTTTGTGCATGTGAATATTCATAAGGCCTAATGTTAGGTGGTACACTTTCATGTTGAAAATGAATAGCATGGTCATGTTCTTAGACAAGTGGACGACCCTTAGGAATTTCTCCAAATACCATAGCATGATTGTTGATAACTTTTTAAAGATCCACTGGAGTATAAGATAAAGATGTTTGAACATATAATGGAGACAATTGTGCAACTACACCTTGTTGTCCCTCTTTTAGCAATTTTTTCATGCTATTAGAGCTTATCAATTTATTGAGTTTCCCTTGGATACCTCTAAGCTCATTTTCCTTTCATTTTGAGAAAAATATTATCAAAAGATCTTGGAAATTAAGGGCCATTGTTCTCAATGATTTCAACTAGTTCACCCCTAATACAACATCAACACTACACATTTGGATTGCAATCATGGGACTAACCAATAAATATTCCTCCATATTCAGCTTAATGTGATTTTACTTTCCTGAACAATTTATGGTACCTCCATCTGCAATCACCACTTGAAATTCTCATGCTGCATACACAAACCAATTAAGAAGTTTTGCTAATTTTTAATTAATGAAGTTATGGGTACTACCTGAATCGATCAAGACTATTACCCTTTTCTCATTCATATATCTTTTGGATAAATTAATTATAAAAAACAAGTCAATTATCTCACACATAAATTATCAACTAGGGCAAGTCTACTTATTTAAATGTTATTGTACAAAGTATATGTAGGCAACACTGGCTAACTTCCATTGGCTAGTTCACAATGCTAAGATTTTTTCTCCAAGAACTTATCACTCAATCTGTTATCACTCCAAAATTTCCCTAGGGTTGCCACGTTGTGTTTAAAGAAATAATAGAGGTAACCACAAACCTACTTTTGAGATCGGGATCTAGCCTTCCTAATACTAAGAGAGGGCTCTCTCTTAATAATTTAACTTTGTTGAATTAATTGATTTTAGGCTAGTTATTTAAGCTTGATTGAGTTTTGATTTGATTTGGTGGTGGAATTGCTGACTTAGATGGATATAAAACTGTCTATTTTCCATTGGGCTATGGAGTCAATGTGTCATGAAAACAACATTGAATCAAGTTTTAAAGGAAGTGTCCATAGGGCAAGGTAGTTGAGCAAATTCAGTTCCTTTAGGTTGAAGGGTGAAGTGGTTTTCAATCGGGATCAAGGAGCAGTTAAGGATTCCTCAAACCAGATAATGAGGGAAATGAAAGAGGTTAATCGAAACTGGGGAGCAATGAAGAATTCCCTACTCTGGATATAAGAAGAAAACACCAAAATGAATAACAGTTCAAAATAGAGTGTAATTAAACATATTCTGCAATAATATTCCTGTTATAACATTTAAATTTGGAAAACATACAAATTTATGGAATACTTAAGAAAATAACAATTTGAACAATTAAAAGATACTTTATTGAAGTTTCCCAACACATGAATGCTGTAATGCAATGCCTTTATTACTTGTCAAGTCTGTTGACTTGAAAATAGTACAATAAACCCTCAGGTTGTAGATGAGTTCCATTATAGAAATGTTAAGAAATCCACACCTCAATACTTCGAATTGTGAAGTCTTTATACAAAAACTATTACAAAATATCCTAAAACTGATTTAGGAATTATTCAAGGAAAATTAAATATCTTCATGCAAGAAGATAGAGACAGCTATCTAACTAATGCAAATTGTCTTTTTTTTTTCACTGATATTCTGATGCTTTATCTCTTTATGCTTTGTTGTTGTTTTGCTTTATGCTGGTTGTCCCTTTACTCTGCCGTTGACTTTTAAACTCTGTCTTTCATATGATAATCTTTAACTTAAGTAATCCGTATCTCTTTACTGTTTTACCTTGACTTCTCTGTTTTCACTATTTTACCTTTCATTTTCATAGTAAATCATTCAACTTTTCCCAAGACTCTGCATCTGGTAATTTAATTTTTACCATTCTTCTCAAGATTTCATTAGTTTCTGTGTACTTTGCAAAAGTAGGCTTGTTTATAAAGAGATGTTTGACCTCATGGTGGAGGTAAAAGAGGTTCTCAAAAGTATGATAAAGCACTTTTCCTGTAGGAATTCCTTTCATGGAGGAATTGTTGTATTGTTCTTTGGCTAGTTCTCTGATTTTCTTGTCATAATCTTCATGTTTCATCAACCTGTCATTAATCACCAATAGATTAGGCAAATCTTTCTCCCCAAAAACATCAAATTTCACCATGAATCTGGCTATTGCTAGCTCCATTGTTTGGCATTTCTCCTCAAGCTGTATCATCAGATTCGTTTTGGTGGTTACTTTCTTTACTTCTAGTATGGTTTTTGTTTTGTTAGTTATTCCATGCTCCTGCAATTCATACTTGTTTTTTTAATTAAGGAACTGGATTATTCTTGAGGCTTCTTCTGGCTTATTTCCAAGTTTGGCTCTTACCCTTTGAATTGCCTCACCAGCTTATTTGACCAAATCATTTTGCTCAAATATCACCTGTATAGAAGGCCAAATATCATTAATTGAGTTAATGATATTGGCCCACAGTTGCTGCTTTGCTTGGACAAGTGGTTCTTTCAATATCAATTCTTTCTCTAACTTATGTATTCTTTCAATCAATCTGTTTGACTTTTGTGTTTCATCTTTACCAAATTATTTTCATCTTCTAGACTTTTTTATTAATCTTTAAGTCTATTTATTCCATTTGTTTGGATGGACATATCCTGCATAGCTTTGATTAATTTACCTGCTTCATCACTAGGATGAGATGTTGCTGTAGATGATTCTCTAACTGATGTAGTTGCTGATGTAATGGGAAGTGATGTAGCTGCTAGAACTGCTATGGTCGCTGAAGCTGCTAAAGTAGAAGGAACTGTTGTAGTGACTGTAGGAATAGCAGTGAAAGGGATTGATTCCATGCTGGTCTTCTCTCCTGCACTAACTTATCCATCTCATTTTCCATTTCCGTTAATTGAGCAGTTAACTTAAGAATGAAGTTCATCATGTCATATTTTTGGTTTTGATTATCTAGAATTTCCTTGGTCTGTGGATGTTCAATAGGAGGCAATTTTAGCTGCTTCTTCAATGCAACAATGTCTGCATTCTTTTTCTTAATGAGTTCTTCTGCACCTTTGACATTCTTTGGATCATATCCCACTTCAATAACTAAGTCTTCCAGTGATTTAATTATGTTATCCTTTGCTTGTGAGGATGCCTTCTTTAGTTTTAACTGTGCTTTGATATTCTCTAGAGAATTTTGTAGTTGTTGTACACTCATAGCTTTGTTGGTCATAGTTGAGTATAGCATTTCTCTTGATTGCTTATGAAATTCTATTTGGTCTATAGGATGAACATCTTTAGCCAGACTCTCATAATCTTTCCTTTTGTAATCTGCTGATGACTTAGGATGCTGTACTGTGGGCTGTAAAAAGGTGATTTGCATTTTTCCTGTCTTATAATCAAATGTAGAAAGTAATGTGTTATGGCTACCAGGAGTCTGCTTCAAGTACTGTGAATATATTTCAACTTTTATTTCTTCATTTTTTGCCTCAATATCTTTGTATTTCCCTTTGATGTCTATTTCTCTGTCCATTGGTTCACTTGAAGAAGAGACTTCAACACTATGCTGCTTCTGGATGATCTGAGCAATAAAAGTTGGAGGCTGATAAATTTCCTTTGAAACCGATGGAAGTGCATTTTCTTTAATTATAGTGTCTGTATCAATGATCTCAATTTCATCATTTACTTCTTCTTGCTCATTTACTGGATTCATCTTTGTTCTTTTTTTTTTTAGACATAATTTCAAGTTTGGTATCTATTGTATCTTTGTTTGAGCAATAACCTTCTTCTCTAGTCCTTTTTGCATTTCTTTCCTGTAGGGCTGGAGTATGTAGAATGGAACTAGTATACATCTGCTCTTCCATATCTAGTAAGGTGTTTTCCAACCACTCTGACTGGTTGGCATATCTTTCAATCTCTGGCTTTGACTCATGCATAAAAGGGCTCAATTTAAACTCGAGCCTCAATTTGTTTATGACACCCAAAGGATCATAATGCCATTTGAAACTATCACTGAACTTCATTTCTTGTAAACATCTTTCTGCTTCCTCTCCAGCCTCCCCATTATTGCATATAAAAGGACCAAGCTGGTTCTTTGTTTTAAACTGTGTTTTCTTTTTGGTTGATAGAAAATTAACATCATCTAAATTTGTGATTTGCCTGATATATTATAGTGCAAATATCCTCACGGGGAGATATTTGGGCAGCTTATATGGAGTGAGTTGACATCCATACACCCTAATTTCAGTGTAGCTCTGGTATAAATAGTAGTCTCCTTTTCTACTGTGTTTGGAAAACTGTAAAACTTTCTTTATTTCATCACTGACCCTGGGTTGATTGCTACTTCTTAGCATGTTAACCACTAGGTGAACAAATGAATCAATGAAATCCCTGTAGCTGAAATTAGTGGAATATTTTTGGATTAAGGGTGTCCAAAAGATAACAGATCTAGGATTGCCCTCAGTGTCTAGTTTTTGGATGTTAACTGTAAACCTTTCTGATTGGAAATATAGAAACATATGGAACAATAATAAAGAGTATTTGAATACTCTTTCATCTAGCAATCTGATCAATTGATCATGGATTCTGTCTGCTAAGAATTGGGCAAAATTGAAAACTGTACCTGGAGGATTGACTAGGAAAAAAATAGAAAGGAAACCAAGTATAGGCTCATCTACATGTTCATCAGTAGTATATCCTTGAATATAGGACAACATGGTTACAATCTGTCTGGCTCTCTCAGAGAAAATGGTGGTAGAATATGGAGGGTTGTCTGTAGAAACTTGAGCTTTTTCTAGGAGGAAAGTCTGAAAAATTTGGGATCTCTTGGGAAGGTCTAGCTTTAAGTACAGATCAATTAGGTTTTCAATAGAAAATGGGGCTTCATTAGGCTTTGGCTAGATCTGCAAAATTTCAATTATTGATCCTACAGTGGTTGTGAACAAAATTTGCTGGTTAGGAGAGACTATGGCTCTTTGACTTGGGAAATAGCAAAGTTGGCATAGGTGGATGATTTTAGGGAATTGGGTACACCTGTGGGAACAAATATTTGGGTAAATTTGACTCCCATAGCTGAATATCATCATTCTGGTTGAGGAATTTATCTTTGCTCTAGCACTGGAGTTTTAACAGATTGTTAGGGGAGGCTGTGTCTTTGATCTGGAAATTTCTATCGGCCAATGGGAGGTGGTCAATATCTAGGTGAGGAGTTTGCAGTAGTTTTGTATCTAGAATGCTTTGGGAAGCCATAGATTTGTTTATTTTATTCAATTTATCACTATCTAGCTTAAGAAGTATGCTTAGGACCTCTAGAATAGTGTGAAAAGATGAATACAGTCTGCAAAAAGGGTTTTGGATGGAACAATGGCTTTCTTTAGGTTTGTAAGGTTTTTAAATTGGTTCAATTTGTTTAATCCTATAAATTGTATGCAAATCTTAAGTACATGCCTTCAACACTTCAGGAATACCTGGAAAATGAAGCTTTGGTATGCAGAAGGGTTCTTTGGGGGTAGCGGAGGCTTTTTGAGGCTTCAATGGTCTTTGTAGTGCTTCGAATCGGAGTTGACAACGTCTTCTGGTAGTAAAAGGCTTAAAATAGTTCAGCATATGTTCTGGCGTTGTAGAATAGGTTGGCAGAGGTTCCTTTCCACAATCCTTAATAGAATAACAATGAAAAGATTGGGAAGGGAAACTTTTCATTTTTAACCAACAGTGGTTAATCTTTAGGCGCAGGGTTAAATTTAAACAGCAGGGCGGTTTCATCTAATGCGAAGAGATGGTAAGGTGGTTTATCACACCGCTTTAAGTGGTAGGGTGGTATTATTTTAGAGGATGCAATATAATGTGGGGTTGCCATGTAGCAAAAAGGTGGGTAGGGAAAATAGCTAATCTCGTGTGCGTTTGTGATGTTAAAAGTCGAACGTCGGAGCGTGAAATATGGGATGCGGGCCGTTGGATATGGAGGTGGGTGATTGGAGGGTTATCGAGTGGCGGACTTGCGAGGGATGAGTCAGGGTGTGGGGTCGGGTTAATTAGAATGTAACATAGTTAATTAACAAGTAAATACAGGAATTAGTTATGCGATGAGAGTTAATAAAATAGTATGCCGGGAAAATATACTAGGGATATGAGTTAAAAGGGTATCGGGGAGGGTTTTTCAATGGGGCCCGATACATTTTAATTATTTACACTTAGGATAAAGGGGTTTTAGTGGGTTTTTAAAGGAAATGTGTAGGGGAGGGTGTAAAATAAGGGAGAAAAGGGTTATTTTACAAGGGAAAATGAGATGAAATAAGGGCAAAGGTAAAATGAAGGGGAAGGAATATTTTTACAAGGGGTAAATGAGTTTGGAAGGAGGTTAGTAATATGAAATAAACCAATTGATGCTTTCCATGCCTTGTGAAAACTAATTCTGCCTACCCATCATTTACCCTAACATTTTTTCTTCATTTACTGGGTGCATTTGAGCTTGTTGACCCTTTATCTCTTTTTCTTTTGTAAGCAAACTATCTAATTCTACCTTATGACTTTCCAATGGTTCATATTAATCTGTTGAGCTCGTTATTATTCTCTACTTAACTACTAATCTGCCAAGATTAAACAGTTTGGCTAGATCTTTATTCTCTATCTATCATCATGAAATTTAAAGCATGAACGAATCAAGATTAAACTATTTGACCATCATGGATTGTGGCATTTTTGATAAGCTGCACACAATCTTATTTTGCAAAGTAAAGTAAAAGTAGTGGCATTTGAAATTGCATCGCTTTCAGAATCTATTTTTTTATCTCTTTTTGGTGGGGTTTATATTTTATACTCTTTTTTGATCTTTTTCTTTTATTAGTCCTTTGATTTTTCTTTTAGGACTTCACCCTCTTTACACTTTTTATTTCTAATATGGGAAAACATTTTGCAGAAAACAAAAGTATGTACAATATTACAAGACTAATCATAGTCAATTCAAAAATTATGAATCTTATTATTATAGGACCCCAACACAATCAAACCAAAACTTATTGCCACTTTTCACATTTTCATAAAGTGAAAATAATTCAAGAAAATTCTCACTATAAAACCCTCACTTGTATAAAAAATAACACTCTGCACACAATGTTGGAAATGAAATCTCACTTGCATAATAAAATGACACTTATGTATTCTAATAACACTCTCACAGGAAACATAAATCACACATCTTGAAATCAATCCCTCACTCACACAAAATCATTTAATCACAACCACATACAACGACCAACCCTTGTGTTGATAATAAAAAATAAAATCAATTCGTCAACTGCATAACACATTGTCTTAGTTGTAAAAACAACTAACTAATAACACACTGACTTTGTTGTAACAACAAATAACTGATATTTTGTATTGACAGAGAATTATAAATCTACAACGACGAGTGAATATCATCACATAGTTAGTAGGGATTGATCTGGAAGTAACTGTGCTCAAACATAAGCAATCTATATTAGATACAGAGCAAGTTAGCTTAACCAACAATAACAAAATTTATTATCAAGAATATGTAACAATGATAATTAAAATTATAGCAAGAAATGAATTGACATAACTTGCAAAAATAAAACAACTACACTATCTCTATAGACATAACAATCCTTGCTAAAGAGGAGGGCCCTTCCTCCTTAATAGGAAACTAGTAAAATCACAACTCACATGCTAGATGAACAATTCATAAATGGACCATGAACTCATTGAAGATTTTATTAGCTTTGGAAATGGAAATATAAGGTGCATTGTCTAAAAATGAGGGCGCCTCCTCTCAAAACCTACCATTAGTCCATAATTTTATACAAAGAAACAAGGGGAAAATTTGGAACCTATTCCCCTAAATGTTGACTGTTAAAGTTATGGACAAATTTACAAGATATTGTTTTTTCTTGGCTTTGGAAAATGTTGGTTGGAAAAAAACTCAAGATCTGATTACATTGGATTGAATTATCATGGAACTATCTAAGGATAAGATAGAACTATTTCATTTGCTAATCAATCACTCTATTTGGGTTGATGTTGTTAATCAATGACAATAACAAGAAAAATTATGCTTGAAAGAACTACACTTATCTCCAAATCGACATACTTTTTGGAGAAACCACATGAAAGTCACCTAATTGGGTATGCTATAAGAAAAACTCATGTCTCGAATTTTCCAGATTCATCTTAGTTTCTCAAAAAATAGTGCTTGAATTTAGTTACCTGATTTTGCTAAGCACAAGTTTTTTGAACTATAGATCATGAGGTGGAGTATTATGGATTCAATATGGGTGTGAATTAGGTAACATAAATCCATGTCAGCATCCCTAAGAACAAAACCCATGTTTCATAATTTCTCCTAGAGTTGCGTAGATATGCTAACCTTGAAGGTTGGTTACAATAATTGCATAGGAGCCACATGAACAACACTAGGAAAACCATCATCATTAAAACCAACAATAATCCTTTCTAATTCATGTAAACTAAATGAAAATAATGACAATTAATATTTGTAAGCTTATTGTGGCACATTCACGAAGAAACACGACAAGACAAGTAATTGGTGAGCAAAGGAGTGCGATGAAATGACTGAAAATGGTTATTTAGGATGGTGAAAAGGTGACAATTTGGTGAGCCAACAATATCCTTCTATCTTGAGGCTTCATAGAGTACTAATGTTGGCAAATGCATGGCAAGAGATTGTTGGAGTACTTTCTTCTAGCTCTAGATCTTGTGAAGTTTCCACTTCTTGATCTTCTTGATCTTCGCAATCAATGTAGAATAATTTCTTTTCACTGTATTTATGCCCTTTACTATACTTTCTATCACTGTTGAAACATAGTCCCTTCCCTCTTCTTTCATCCATTTTCCAAGGAGTCAACCTTGTCAATTTTAGGAAAGGGATCATGATTTTATTTATAGCTATTAGTGACCAATTTTTCAGTGGCCATATTTTTACTTTCAACTTTCCTTGCCAAAAAGCATGCTCTAAAGATTTAGGTTCAAAGAGATGTCATCTCATGTTGGATGATTTCCTTTGAAGTACCCATCAATAGGTCTAACAAGTTATCCTTTGAAATATTCTTTACTCTTAGACTCAACTTTTGGAATTGTTGAATGTGCTTTGTAACAAGACCTTGTTGTCGAATATTTACCAATTGAATAAAGGAGTTGCTCTTAATATCCCCATAATGTGTTATCAATTCCTCTGTGCAAATGGAATAATATATAACATAATAATTTTTTCTTTTGAAAAGCCATTGATACCATACATGTTGGTCATGTTCTAAAAACATGGATGGAATAATCACCTTTTGTAAGGATTCCACTTGGTGTAGATCAAAGTATTGTTCCATTTGAAATATCCATGTTATAGGATCATTATGATAAAATTTCCTCATAAATCTTCAAAATGTAGTAGTTACTTGGTGCCAACTTGAAGTGCTAGTGATGTGGATATTGGATTGAAAATTCATGATTCTGGTTTTTCTATTTAGAATTTATGCTCTCCAATTGTGATAACATACTACCCATATGAGATTGATTCTCAATAACACACTTCTCCTTGTGTTCATGATTTCCTTGGATCTCCACATCCCTTTTAGGAAGACTCTCCAAGAGAATATTTTCCATTGCAATCATAGATTTTTTTATTTCTTCCTTATTTTCGTTCATCTTTGTTTTTATTTCTTCCTTATTTTCATTCTTCTTACTTGATATTCCTTCTATCTTCTAATCGGTTCCTTCTTTTCGCTCATCTTCTTTTCCATTTCTCTTTTAACATTTTTTTTTTTAACAAGATCGGTTACTGATATTTCTATTAAAAAAAATAACAAAAAGGAGCTTTCTCCCATTACAAAAGGCCTTCTGGAGGTAGGCATGCAAAAAGAGAAAGGAGATGGAGCACAATCCCTCGATTACATGCCTCACCTCCAATGTTTCCTGGATTTCCTATTGCATGTTCATTATATATTTGAACAAACTGATTTAGCATATATTTACATTTACAGTACATATAAAACTTATGAAATTTGTG
This sequence comes from Pinus taeda, assembly GCA_000404065.3. NCBI lineage: Eukaryota > Viridiplantae > Streptophyta > Pinopsida > Pinales > Pinaceae > Pinus > Pinus taeda. The sequence continues at coordinate 36,283 of APFE030779626.1, read as the reverse complement.
ACATAGGACTGGAGGGAGGCATGTTCTGGGTCTCTAAAGTTCTGGGTCTGCAGACCAGCCCCAGGAGGGGGATATCCAGGATAACTAGGGATTGGAATTGCATTTGGGATATTATATCCTCCTGGAAAACTAGGATTAACCAGACCATACTGGGGTTACTGAGGTTGTTGATATGTATATCCAGGGTACGGTTGATACTGATAGACTGGTTGCTGCACAACAGGACCGTATTGATACTGTCCTTGGTACGGTTGTTGAATAAAATGAGGTTGACTGGTGAAAACCGTACTTAAACCTGGTTGTCATACATGCATCTGAACTGAAGTGTGGACCGTAGGTCCAGACTGAGGTAAAGATGTCTGAGGAGTAGATACAGGGATAGTAGAAACCAGAACTGTCGATACTCCAGAAGAAGGTGGGGTAGATGCAACAGATGTTGTAGCAGACGTTTGAGGCGGAGTACAAGGTGTACTAGGCCCAGACTGAGAAACTACAGAAGGTGCAGAAGTTTGAACAGTAGATTGGACAGGTTGCTGGGGTGAACCAGAAACCAAGGGTTGTCAAGTTTGAGATGACAACTACACGTTTGGTTGCAAGACCTGTTGGGATTGAGATGGATCCCACACTAAATACATTCCGGGGTACAGACCCATAACAGTTGAGAATATCGAGGACCATAACCGGGTTGAGGGTAGGGTTGATAATTCAACGGTACATTTCCAGATCCTTGAACATATGATTGACCAGAAGGTGGTTGGTAACCTTGGGTTGGGTACTGACCTTGGGGTTGATAACCCTGAGGCACGTATTG
>APFE030779625.1:11370-44395 GCA_000404065.3 Pinus taeda | reverse complement strand
TAGTCCCTCTTGAGTTAATATGTCTTTTACAACAAAGTTTGGGACATAGGCAATTACATGGGAGTATAAGATGTAAATTCTGAAGTCTTTGATGGCCTTAACCAGGGCATAAGCTTGCTTTTCCATGATCTGATATTTCAAGGGTGCATATCTTAAAGCTCGGCCGAAGAAAGAAATTGGCTTTTCATTACCTTGATCATCCTTTTGCAAAAGGACAACGGCTATGGTGCACTCAGATGCAAAAGAAAAATGATAAAATCTTTGTCGAATTGCGGACTGGTGAGGACATGCGTTTGAGTCAAGGCAGTTTTGATACTCTCAAAAGCTCGCTTGGTTTCCAGAGACCATTTTACCTTGGCATCATTTTTTAACATATTTCTCAATAGCCTTATTAGCTCGGCTAGGTTTGGGATAAATCTTCTTAGGAAATTGATCTTTCCAAGGAATGCTTGCAACTCTTTTATGTTTCTTGGATATGGGATTTGGAGCATAGCTTGAATTCTTTCAGGATCAATTCTAATCCCATCTTTTGATATGATATGGCCTAGAAGCTTGCCTTCCTCAAGGGCAAACAGGGACTTCTTAGGATTCAAGGAAATGCCATATTTCCTGCATGTCATGAAAATTTTCCTTAGATGCTTAAGGTGCTCTTGGTCGGATTTGGAGAAAGGGGTTAGGTCATCAAGGTAAACAACAAGGAAATCATGTATCTCTTTGGAAAATGCAATATCCATTTCCCTTTGAAAGGTAGCACCAGCATTATTTAGCCCGAAAGGCATTTTAACATACTTAAATGTTCCCCACAGTGTGGTAAAGGCTGTCTTGTCTTGGTCATCCGGGTGAAAAAGTATCTGATTAAATCCTGAAAATCCATCTAGTAAATAAATTCTAGATGACCCCACTACTCTTTATAGGATATGGTCCATTTTGGGAAAAGGATAGTGGTCTTTTGGAGAGACATGGTTTAAATTTATCAAGTCTACACACAGTCTGAGCTCTCCTGATTTTTTCCTTGTGGGAACCAGATTGGATACCCATTCAGAGAATCTGATGGGTGCAATGATACCTGCTTCAAACATTCTCTTTATTTCTTTTTCAATGAGAGGAAGAAGCATGGGGTTGATTCTTCTAAGTTTTTGTTTGAATGGTTTTTTATTTGGTTTTAAGGGAATGGTGTGTTGAATTACTGAGGTGTCATAGGACTTCAAGTCCTCATAACTCCCAGTAAATACATCATGGAATTCTTTGAACAGATCGACATATTTTGGTTTTTGATCAAGAGGCAAGTTTTTGGATAATTTAATCATTTTGGGTTTGTCTGCTGTTCTTATGTTATGTTCTTCAATAGCAGCATTTATAGGCTCCATTTTTGGTTTCTTGGGCACATCATTATCATCAAACATGTCTTCTAGTGGAGTTAGTCTAGCAGGCAAAAAGTTATCCTTTAGGTCAATGAACTCAGCCTCAGCTTTGGCTGTTTCCTCTAAATGCATATGTTTCAGCTCTGGTATGTTTGCATTGTCAAAAACAGTTGGGTTAAGGATTTGTTTAGCTATTGCGGTTGTTATAGCCTGCTGATTTGCTTCTGTTACCTATTGGGAATCGTTCATGGCATCCATGTCAACGTTTGTATTCGAAAATTCACCCTCAAGAGTGACGAAATTGTTAATCTAGGCATCATTTTGAAACACTTCCCAATCTTTAACATTGTTAGGGACCGAGGGTCTATGTTTTATCTTAGCAGTGAAATGGTGATTTGGTTCAAAGGGAAGCTTGCATGTACTAACAAAAATTGCTAGGTTGTGTGATCCAGGTGGATATTGGTGGCCACCCGCCAAGTCCACCTGGACCCCCACCATTGTCTTTCTCAACATTTTCAGTTTCCTTAATTGTAGCACAACTTACTATTTTTAGCATTTTTTCGGGTCCTGAACTTCCGAAGCTGTTTTGAGGCCCTAAACGACATTTTTTGGGGAATCCGGGGGCAACATGGGTCCATGAAATGGACCATGTTGCCCATTCCAACAATGATAATGCTCGAATAGATCTTTCTAATGAGCTATTGTACGCGTCAAACGGAGATCATATGCTAAAGTTACAACCCCGGGAAGTTGATGTACCAACTTACCCCCAAACAGGGCCCACAGTTTGGCGTTTCATCTCCTAGGGTTAGGTTTTGGAATGTGAAGGGTTTTTTCATTTTAGCTCAACAATAAATAGTCCTTCGAGCCTCATTATAACACAGTTGAGAGGCATGTAGCCATCACTTCTCTTCTCAGAGATAAGCTACCATCGCCCTAGCTAGTTTATTTCCATTTCTGATTGTAAGCATATTTCAGTGTTTTCCATTAATGAAATGAAGTATTATTTCCGTTGCATCTTTGTGTTTATGGTTATCTCTGTAATTTGGTGTGTTCCTGTTTAAATCCGGATCAGTGGTATCAGAGCGGTCTGCTTTTTCTCTGTTTTTCTTTGCATGTCCCCAACAAGGTCGGGATATAAGGAGTTAGGGCTTGAACTGGTTGAACCTTTGCAAGACCAGCCTCGCAAATCCCGACGGCCTCCCATGGCGGACGAGAAGAAAGACGACGGGGCAGGAGATCCCATCAAAATCTTGCTCGAAGAAGCGCTCGAGCGACAACGGAACGCGATGATGAACAGTTTTGCGCAGATCCTTCAGCGGCTACCCGGAAGCAACGCATCGGCTTCCAGCAGCTACTCTAGAAACGCCACACCCTTTAAGGTACAAGTTAATTTTGAAATCCCCATATTCGAGGGTCAGATAGACGCATACGTCGTAGATAAATGGTTAAATCTGCTAGAGGGTTATTTTTCTGTTCATGAATTTTCGAGTCGGGAAAAGATTGTTTTTGCTCTCCTTAAAGCTGCCCCCCACGTCAAGGACTGGTGGGAAACCTACTGCGAGCAGAAGGATGAAAGTACTAGCTCAATATTTTCAGCCGCACCCACCTGGGATTTGTTCCGGAATGCCATCAAGGAGCAGTACTACCCTGTCGGGAGCTATGAGGATGAATACATAAAATGGACCACGCTGCGGAAGGGAAGGGACCAAGACGTGCCAGAGTTCACCAATCTGTTCCATACTCTTCGCACAAAGTTGGGTATCAAGGACTCGGAGCAGCATTTGATACTCAAATACCGTGGCTGCCTTCACAAGTACATCCAGGAAGAAATACAATTCCTAAAAATCCGCTCGCTCGGCGTAGCGTACCGGTATGCTGTCAAGGTCGAGTAGAAGTTTAAACAAAAGAAGTGAGACTTTGGATCTACCAATCCAAAGCAGGGGAAAGGTGACCCTAAACCACAGAGCAAAGGACAAAGCGAAGGCGGGATAGCCCAAGACAACCAGCCAAAGCCGTAAGCAAAGAACAGCACCGCGAAGCCGAGAAAGGACACTGGGAAATGGTGCGAGTTCCATAAGAGCTCCACCCACAGCACAAGTGAGTGTCGGGCCAAGCAGTCACTGGTAGCTGAGCTAAAGGTTTCAGAATCAGATGCATGCTCCGACTCTGAGTCAGAACTCGATGAGGGGTATGAAAAAGGGAAGCAGATCATTGATGCGGACCCCAGTGCCATTGTTGCTACCCCAAAGATCCAGAAAAATGAACCCGAAGATCCAGAGGAGGAGGAGCGTCTCTTCCACTCCCAGATGTGGGTAAAGGGCTCCTCGATATAGTTCATTGTTGATAGTAGGAGTCAAAAGAACCTCATTTCGTCAGAGTTTGTGAAGCGGTTGGGCTTATCGACCACAACACATCCACAACCATACACCATTGGGTGGCTTCACCAAGGACGAGATCTTCGCGTGAGCCAGCAGTGTCGCCTTCAATACAACATCAAGCCCTTCACGGATGAGATATTGTGTGACATTGCTCCCCTTGAAGTTTGTGATGTATTACTAGGACAACCATACTTGTGGAAGTGACATGTTGTGTATGAATCGAGGCCCAGTGTTGTTATTAGTACATTGGGAAATAAGTTGTTTAGGATACCAGAGGTGGCACCACCTGTCGCCCTCTCTCTTATTACTGCAAAACAATGCAGTAAGATCATTTCTAAAACTAGGAAATTTGTTTTCCTGATGATACGCCCTCAAGGAAAGAAGAAGACAGTGGTCGCGGCCTCCAAACGGGGCCCCTCTGCACGACAACTACAGATGGACAATATTGTGGAGGAGTACGAGGACATATTCACCTCCCCGGCAGGGGTTCCTCTGCACTGTCAAGTCAAGCACTCCATCGATCTGACCCCAGGTGCACCGCTACCCAATGGACCAATTTATCGGTGCTCCATTCTGGAGAACGATGAGATCAAGAGGCAGATTTAGGAGCTCCTGCAGAAAGGTAACATCCGTCCGAGTTCATTGCCCTGTGGGAGCCCGATCATGTTGGTACCGAAGAAGGATGGGACGTGGAGACTCTATATTGACTATCGGGCGCTGAACAAGATCACTGTCCGTAATAGGTACCCGATCCCGCGGATTGATGACCTCCTAGACCAACTAAAGGGGGCGAAATACTTCAGCAAGATCGATCTGAAGTCAGGATATCACCAGGTACCAATCGAGCCCTCAGATGTGTGGAAGACTACCTTCAAATCCAAGGAGGGCTTTTTCGAATGGTTGGTCATGCCTTTCGGATTGACGAATGCTCTTGCAACCTTTATGAGGCTAATGGATGACATCTTGCGGCCATTCACCAACTCCTTTGCAGTAGTATACTTGGACAACATTCTGATCTTCAGCCAGAGTTGGGAAGAGCACCTCCACCACATCCGACAAGTTCTCCAAACACTGCGGCAACACAAGCTATGTGCCAATTTGGAGAAATGCACTTTTGTCATGACCCAGGTTCAATATATAGGATATATCGTTGATGAACAGGGGGTTCATGTCGATCCAGCCAAGGTCCAAGTCATTCGGGATTGGCCCTCTCCAACCACTCTAACAGAGCTCCGCAACTTTCTAGGTCTTGCCAACTTCTACCCCAGGTTTGTGTTGGGGTTTTCTCATATTTCTTGGCCCTTGAGTCAAGTCACCAAGGGCAGGGTGAAAGCAAAATTCTTTTGGTCTGAAGCTCAACAGAAGGCATTCATGGAGTTGAAGGATCACCTCTGCACGGCACCAGTGCTCGCGTTACCAGATTTACAACAACCATTTGAGGTCGAGACAGATGCCTCTGACTATGCTATTGGGGCAGTCCTTACCCAACATGGACATCCAGTGGCATATCACAGTGAAACACTTTCAGACACAGTCCGGAAGTACCCCACTTATGATAAGGAGATGTATTCCATTGTACAGGCCTGCCGACAATGGAAGCATTACATTTTGGGGAAGGAAACGGTCATCCACGCAGACCACCGACCTCTGCAGTTCATACAGACCCAAGGGAAATTGCAGAATGATCGCCATCAGAAGTGGTCTACATACCTGCAACAGTTTCACTTAAATATCAAGTATAAAAAGGGCAGCACCAATAATGTTGCAGATTGCCTCAGTCGACCACCGATCATGGCGCTAACCACCGTGCTCAACTCTTGCAGGCACGAGACTTCTGATTGGCCACTTCTCTACAAAACCAAAATTCGGCCACACATACCAGACACTCTTGGAGGGTCGCAGGTTGCAGATTTTCACCTCCAGGATGCCCTATTATGCCACCTCGGTCACCTTTGTGTTCCTTCAAGCGAGCGTGCCAAGATGATTTGGGAAGCACACTACAGTCGGGCTGCTGGGCATTTCGGGGTCGAGAAAACAGTGGCAGTACTGCAAAACTATTTCTATTGACCGAATCTTCGACAGGATGTTGGGAAGTACATCCGATCATGTACTGCCTGTGCCATTGCCAAACCGGCCATTAAGAAGCACAGCCTCTATACCCCGTTGCCTACCCCTAGTCGACCTGGGAATCCATCTCCATGGATTACATGTCAGGCCTTCCTTCCACTAAGCATGGAAATGATTGTGTTTTTGTGGTCGTCGACAGGTTCTCAAAGATGGCCATTATGGCGGCTTGCAAGAAGAATATCACAGCAGAAGCCACTGCTAAACTCTTCTTTGAACGAGTGTGGGTACACTTTGGGATCCCACAGTCTATCATCTCAGATCGGGACAGCAGGTTCCTCGGTACATTTTGGTCCAGTCTCTGGTCAATGCTGGACACCAAACTCACTAAGTCCACAGCCTTCCATCCTCAAACTGATGGCCAGACAGAGGTTGTCAACAGGATGATCGTGCACATTCTGCGCATGTAGAACTCAAAGCATCCACGCACATGGGACGAGAGCCTCTCCTATGTTCAGCACAGCTACAACCGGGCTCTCCACAGCTCGACTGGCCACAGCCCGTTTCAGGTGGGCTTGGGATTCCAGCCACTATGTCCCATCGATGTGGCCATGCCATTTGCAGCTACTCATGTAGATTCTGCTCATGTCCAGTCTGAAACAGATAAGGCAAACAGCTTCATTGAGCACATCCAACATATTCGCCAGCAGGTCCATGACATTCTGGAGAAATCTAATGCTAAGTACAAGCAACGACATGATCAACATCGGGTGCCACACAAGTTTCAGGTGGGTGACAAAGTCTGGTTGCATTTGCAAAAGGAACGCCTTACCGGAGCCTATCGGAAACTCAGACCACTCCAATATGGCCCTTACACCATTACCAAGGCTGTGGGAGACAATGCATTTGAGCTCAGTATTCCCCCATTCCTTGGCCTGCACCCAGTGTTCGATGTCGACCGCCTTCGGCCATACTTTCCGCCATTACTAGACACGTCCGACATTGCAGAACAACTCACACCCACAGAGTTAAATCTAGCTTGCATGGAACAAGCTGCAACTGATCGGATCATGGACACACAGATCAAGCACACTCGCCAGTAGAATATCCAACTGTATCGAATTGTCAAAGACAACTCCTTCACCAGGGCAAGTGGCTCACCAGGGACCAAGTGTAGCAGAAGTTCCCTCATCTCATGGAGGAACTCAACGTAATGGGGACCATTGCTTCCTAAGGGGGGAGGAATGATCCAAGTGGATATTGGTAGCCACCCACGAATTCCACTTGCATCCCCTCTAGTGCTTCTTTCAGTTTTTTCAGTTTCCTTAATTATAGCATAGTTTACTATTTTTAGCATTTTTTCGGGTCCTAAACTTCCGGAGCCGTTTTGAGGCCCTAAACGACGTTTTTTGGGTAGATTAAATCTACCACCAGCGATTGTTCTGTCTAAAAATTGTTTTTTCCGTCATAGTTCTTGGAGGGATCTTTCCAACGGGCCATCATGCACGTCAAACGGAGATAATACGACCAATTCGCGACCCTGGGAAGTTGATGTACCAACTTACCCAAAAACGGGGCCCACAATTTGGTGTTTCATCTTCTAGGGTTAGGTTTTGGAATGTGAAGGGTTTTCCATTGTTTCTCAACAATAAATAGGCCTTCGAGCCTCATTGTAACACAGTTCAGAGGTATGTAGCCACACATCTCTTCTCATAGATAAGCTACCATCGCCCTAGCTGGTATATTTCCATTTCTGGCTGTAAGCATATTTCAGTATTTTCCATTAATGAAATGAAGTATTATTTCCGCTGCATCTTTGTGTATATGGTTATCTCTATAATTTGTTGCGTTCCTGTTTAAGTCTGGATCAACAGTTTCCATGGGAGAACTAATAATCATGGCCCACATGAGAACTAATCATCATGTTCCATAGTTGCCATGGGAGAACTAATCATCCCGACCCACAAGAGAACTAATCATCCTGTTCCACAGTGGCCACAGGGTATCACAGGGGAAGGTTGAACCTGTCATCTTGTACATAGCGCACCAGCAGGGGAGGGTGAGTCACCCTGTGGTTGTATGTTGCTCCAGTAAGTACCCCAAGCCCCCCAGAGCTCCTAGAGCTCAATGCATGCAACGTTCAGGGCCCTTATAAGAAGGTATCTCAACGACTCCAAGTCGTTCGGGAAAGTCATGGATTTGACCTTTCCCCAGGGCTTTGACAAAATTTCTGCGACCTATACATCAGGCTTAATGCGATGGAGCATCCTCGCTCATCGACTTACCATATCCCAGATAAGGTAGTATCTAATGTCTATCTGCTAGAGCAATCATTAAATACAAGATTCTTCAATAATAGAATCCCCCCGCAGGTTGTAACAGAGAATCACAGTGGTACAAATAGCTCACTTAAGAGCTTCTACAACCATGCAGCTTTACACGAGATCATACTCGTAGCTATGTATTCAGTCTTGGTGGTGCTTATAGCAGCCGAATTCTGCTTCCTACTCATCCATGATATCGAAGCAGAATCCAAAGAGAACTAGCACTGAGAAGTGCTCTAATGATCCTCCACAATGCTTGCCTAGTCAACACTTGAATAATCATGCAGTTTCATATTTCTGGCAGTGTGTCAATCCATGAGAGATTTTTCCTCGAAGATATCTCAGAAGATTCTTGGCACCAATCCAGTGAGGCTGAACCAAATATGAGCTCACCATGCTAACCGAAAAATATATATTCGGACGGAAGTTCACCAAGAACATCAACGCAAATGAGTTTATGAAACTTAGAGGCATTTCCCAAATCTGGTCCGACATCACTACGATATAACTTCTGAAAGTTAAGATCCTCTAGGTAGTCATAGGCTTGTAGTTTATCATTCCACATCTGGAATCCAACTCTCTCTTACTTTTGTAAATCAAAGGGTCTGCACCTGTCAGAAATAGGTCGTCCTCATAAGGTGCTGGTATGAGAGGTCTATCATCCACAACCTTCAAACAATGGTCTGGATCGGCTTCACTCTTAGTGAATCTTAGCTTCATCTGACAGCTATCAATCCTCTCATACTACGCCAGGGGTGTTTTGCTTCAAGCCATAGAGGGATTTCTTCCATCTGTATATAAGAGATTCCCGATCATGAATCTCAAACTCCTCGAGTTGTTCCAAACCTGTGGACTTGCTGCATGAGGGGAATGTTCCCCTTATAATATTTTCCTTCGATACATATCAGACATGTACCTTCATGCTCTTCTTGAATTCAGGCATCCCTATCACCATCTAACTCACATCGAGTAGGGCCCTATAGGTAGACCTTTCCATCGATGAATGCCACCCTGAAACCTTTGACTTTCATTTCTGAGATGGACACCAGGTTCTTCTTGCAATTAGGTACATAAAAAGAGATTATGTAAATGAATCGAGTTACCCTCATTCAATTGAAGGGTAACATTCCCTACACCCTTTCCGGGATAGGTGGCATCGGCTTCAAGTATAATCCCATGATTGTTTCCATCTCTACCAAATTAGAGAGTGCACCCTTCTATCCAATGAAGAGCCTTGAAGCACTACAATCAATACGCCGGATTCCCAAAGAATCTGAAGGAGAGGGCCAGTACAAGATAACACTTCTTTATCTTATCAGAAACAACATTTGATTCTCCATACCTGGGGTTCCTTTCTTTCTCTGAAGAGTCTGTCATTTCCTTGATGACCTGCATTACCTGTCATTTCTTTGATCATTGAAGATGTCCCTAGAATGATTTTTATCTTCATCAAGTGATGTTTCCCTACCTCAGACACTCCTTCGCCTAATGCCCAAACTTATTGCAACCAAGGCATCTGCCTTTCCTTCCACCCTTAAATCCAGACTTCCCAATGAAGTGATCTTTGGTAAACCATCAAAAACTTTGTTGCGTTATTCTGATAATATTCTCTGCTTCGACTTTACCCTCGGTGACTTTGAAGAGGGATGAGGAATCCACTGATCCTTTTGTCCTTTCCCAATTGTCTTCGGTGATTGCTCTTTCACTCTTGCTTGGGCATTGTCTTCACCTCAGCTTTGATACCATGTTAAATTTTAGGTATGTTCTATGCTTAGAGAAACTTATTTCAATTTTCAAAGTTAGCTCAATATCTTTTCCAGATTAGCAATCACATCAGCATTAAAGTAAACTATAGATAGAACATAAACATTTTTCACAGAAAACAAGCCAAGACAAGAGGACACAAGATGTGGCACTAGCGAGGGACAAACCCCAACATGGGGAAACCCTTGATCAATTCTTCTTATATGTTCTTCAATAGTTCAACATAGAGAAAGAGAGAGATAGTACGTTTACAACAGAAGTCAACACTTTGAATTATCTAGATAAGAGCATATATCATCTCTAAGAAGATGATACATGAGATCAGTTGAAGACACGTTGCTTCAACTGATTCTCCAAGGTGACTCATTCACCTATCGTTGTGCTACATTTCGTCATCATGCTGCACCTCACCATGCTGCACCATGCTACACCCATCATCACTATGCTGCATCTCATCATGCTTCACTAATTATGACTGTACCCATCAATGTACTACATTATGTGCCATTGTTGCACCATGTTGCCATATTGACCTATGTGTTGGCTGCATCTTGCTTGCTTGTTGTCCCTAGCATGCTTGTTGTCCTTTGCATGCTTGTTGTTGCATGCTAGTTGTCCCTTGCATGCTAGCTGTAACATTACATGCTTGGTGTATTTGCTGCTAAGTACCAGACAATTGTCCCAATGTTAGTTAGTTGTCCCTTGCATGTTGCTCTCCTTTGGAGACAAATGCTCTAGTTGTTCTGGCATTTCCCAGTAGCTTCGGCAGTTCTGACAATTCCGACTGTTCCCGGCAGTTCCGGCAATTTTGGTTATTCCCAGTAGTTCCGGCAATTCCGGCTTTTCCCAACAATTTCGGTAGTTCCATCAATTTCAGCAATTCTGATAGTTCCGGCAGTTCTGGCAATTCTGGTAGTTTCAGAAATTCCGGCTTTTCTAGCTATTCCGACTTTTCTTGGCAGTTCCGGCTTTTCCTGACAGTTCTGGCTTTTCCCAGCAGTTCCGGCTTTTCCTGGCAGTTCCGCCTTTTTCGAACTGTTCTCGATAGTTCTGGAAATTCTGGCAGTTTCGGCAGTTCCAGTAGTTCCAACAATTCCAGTAGTTCCGACTTTTGCCCTCTGAATGAAGGAAATGTTATCCCTTAGGATCTCTCCTCGTACTAAAACCCAAAGACAAGTAGAGAGGAAGAGATCCCAAGTGTGTTGAAATGACTTGAAGGCCATCTCTATTTATATTAAAACATTGAGCACAAGTAGGGTTTATTTGGTTGTTGGGTGACCTTGACGAATTGTCCCATAACACAACTAAATTCACATATCCATGAATACTTATCAGAATCGGATGATCTTTAGATCAATCCTACACCTCTCAATGAGAGGGATCCAAGAAAAATATCAACTTCCATTAATAAGATGACCCACATGGAGTTTTGCCCTAGTGGACACAATCAATGCGTTCAATTTCGAGATCAGGTACACTAAAGGTAAGGAGAACAAGGTTGTATATGCTCTTAGTAGGAGAGTTAAAGTGAATCAAATAACAATTATGAGCTACTATGACAAATTTATAGAATTGGATATTGTAGGCAGGTCAAGAGGATGACATGTATAGAGAGCTTATGCATAGGTTACAATAGGCTATAGGTGATCAGGGTGTGGACTATTGTCTCATAGCATATGGTTTGGTCATATTTAGGGACATGATATACATGTCAGAAAAAAGTGAGATCAAGAATCTTATCTTGCAGGAATTTAATGCTAATCCATATTTAGGTCACCAGGGATACTAGAAGACATTAAAAACGGTGAAGACATTCTACTATTGGCCGAATTTGAAGAAGGAAATAACAAAGTTTGTGGCTAGGTGCTTTGATTGTCAATAGGTAAAGGAAAAATTTAAGCATCCAAGTGGTGTACTCTAGCCGATTGTGATAGCTTAGTAAAAATAAGAGTTCATTTCAATGAATTTCATCACAGGTTTGCAGAGAACACATGATCTTATCATGTTTGGGGTTGACAAGTTGACTAATGTAGCACACTTCATTCTACTGAAATATACATATTCAGCTAATGAAGTAGCAAAGGTACTCATTAGAGATGTAGTGAGGTTGCATGGTGTTCCGAAGATGATTGTTTCAGACAGGGATGCTAAGTTCACTTCTAGGATATGGAAAGAGTAATTTGAAAGTTTGGGTACAAAGTGAGCCTTCAGTACAACCTATCATCTGCAGATAGATGGAAAAATAGAGAGGGTCAACAAAATATTAGAGGACATGTTGAGGATGTACATGGTGCATCAACAACGGAGGTGGGAAGATTATCTTCCATTGGTTGAGTTTTCTTACATCAACGGGTATCACGAGTCACTGAGGATGAGTTCGTTTGAGGCATTACATGAGCGGAATTGCAATAATCCTGTTAGTTGGAGTGATCTAGTTAATAGGGTGTTAATAGGACATGACATGATGGAGGAGATGGAATAGGAAATGAAGGTAAGCCCTGGTTTGGTTTTGTTTGATTTGTTTCATGATGTCCTACATTCATGCTTGGAATATGGCACGAGGGTGATTGGATGAAATAAAGAATTGGTTCAGCCCAATCTATGGTCGGATGGTTCATGAAAGTCCCTAACTTGGTTTCATTTCGTATATGTCAATAAGATCTATTTTCTTCGTGTATTTTATGGGTGAATGTACTTGTCTTTATGTGGTTTATATTGTTGTTATATCCTATTTATTTCTGTGGTTTATATCTTGGTTATGAGGAAGTTTTATGACAATTATGATGTATCGATGTCATCATCTTTTTATTATTAAATAGATTAACAATTAATAAATGACCTAATAGTTGATAATTCAGCTATCATGATAAGGCATCAATGCTTCTGAATGATTCTCAGATAAGTATGAGACCCTTATGCTTAGATTTTTTTTATGAGCTGTAGAATGCATATTTGTGACATGTTTGATAAAATGTCTATCATGGCTAGTAGGGGTCCATTCAAGTATCTGTACCAATTTTTGCATTAGTATATTTATTCCCTTGTTTTTTGTCATTTTTGAAAGTTTATGAAGTTCTGGGCAGTGGCCTGAGTCCTTGACCTGAAAAAGTAGCACAGAATATGGGGTCGTTGGCACAGAACTACCTGAAGAAGTCCACATTCACTGGAATTACTTGTTATGGGAGTGATTGGAGGGCCTCAGTCACATGCATCGCTTGTCATGGGAGCGGTTGAGGGTCCAGATCAGGAAAAAGACAAGTTGCCCCAAGGGTTAAGCACCTGCAAGTGTTGGTTGGCTCCTAAATGTTTGATAACATGTTTGGAGGGCCAATTTGGTTTAGTTCCATTGGTTCTACTTCCTTAACAGTACATGGGGAGTTGAATCACATCATAGTGGCCCCTCGTCACATGTTTAACCCTATAGACCAGTTAGCTTGGGTATGTGTGGGAGGAGGGTGTTACACCAAATATTTTTATTTATAAATTGTTGTAATTATTCCTATATTTATTGAGTTTGATCTGGAGTGAAAACACAATTATTTGAGGAGGAAACCTTGTTAACTAGGAATCCTTAAGTAGATCAAGTATATTAAGGTCCATTCAACCCTTTCTATGTAAGACAATTCATTTTTCACTAAAAAACAATGGGGTTTAGGAACTCATTCATATCCTACCTTCCAATGTCTTTTGAAATAACAATAAATGCCCAATATTTTCATGGAAGATAAATCAACTTCAAACCAATGCATTTGTTGTAAATGACAATTGAGAACTCACAGAAAACATGGACAGTGGAGACACACCCAATCATCCTTCAAAATAACAATGAATGCCTAGTATTAACATCATAGGGAGTTTAACCTCGTACCAATATGATTGTTGAAAATCATATCCTAGAACTCATGACAAACATGTAATGTTGAGAATCACAACCTGGCCTATAACATTAAATCCTCAAAGCCTATTAATTTTTCCTACAAACATGTAGACCTCAGAATCTCAACCATACCTGGAATTTCAAATCTCCAAGCCTCTCAATTTCATTTTCTTTATAATGGTTATAAATTATTATAATTTTCTTCTCATAACGGTTTTAATTGTTTATGTTATGGTGATAAATTTTTATAGCCTTTTTTTTTACAGTTATAAATATTTTTTTATGGTTATAATTTTTTTGATATTTTATACATATTATATTTTTCAAAGGAAAGAAACAACGAACTTTTTTACATTTATCTAAGATTATCAACCACTAATCATCAACCCTAGAGATAACATCATGGAATTCACAAAATCCGGATTAGACAAAATGGTACAAATATAACTCGCAACTACCTGGGAGACCCCAGGAACTCCCTTGTTCAAGTTGATCATACAAAACAAAGCATGGAGGTGAAAAGCCAAACCTATTATGCAGCTCTTAGATAACAAACATGAATGCAAATACACCCCTTCATAAGGCAACATGCAAAATAGAGAAGGACGGGATCGAAAACAAAACCTGATTATGTCTCTAAGAGGACATAGAGGAATGGAAATATATTAAAAAACAATTTTCCTTCATGCAAAAACTTGAGCCAATGACATAGCTCTATTCCAAGAACTCATAATGAAACAACCTAGACTAGGCTAGGGTCCCATGCTTGGAGATATGGTCTGTTGTTGATTTCTACTCTCTAAAACTGTGGTGAAAGGAAATAGAGAGGAAGAAAGCCTCCATAGAAGTGATTTTCTCTAGTCAGTGACACAAAGATAGAAAAATGAAAGAGCATGTACCCAATGACCAGTGTATTATGACTTTCGAATCCTTGAGATAACAGTCTCATCCACACATAGCCACAGGGTGCAATAGAGGACTCCCCAGAAGGCCAAAACCTCAACCCGTATATTAGTGACCAATCCAATAGAACAAAAAGAAGTGATAATGTTGAGAGGGGGAAAAGGAGATGATTTCTCCACATCTACACACTCCACCCACAAAGGTGCCATTGAAGAAACAAATAGGGAAAATATGGACAAGGGGTTTGAAGAACCAACAACACATGGAGCAATTAAATTTATGAGGCCTAATCTCCAAAATGTAAGCAACGATTCTTAGA
Source organism: Pinus taeda (assembly GCA_000404065.3). Lineage (NCBI taxonomy): Eukaryota > Viridiplantae > Streptophyta > Pinopsida > Pinales > Pinaceae > Pinus > Pinus taeda. The sequence continues at coordinate 29,402 of APFE030779625.1, read as the reverse complement.
GAGGAATCCCGCAAATACGGAACAACATTCTCAAAGATACTTACATTACGATAGTGCCAAATCCCTAAGAAAAAGTATAGATCCATATAAATATACTACATGTTGCGAACAAACTAGCTTCGAAGGGAAGAGAAGATAAATAATTTATCTACCGATCTGTTGATGTTAAGCAATGTAGTTACTTCGTCTGAGACAAATTATGCAAAGGGGTAGTCCAAGAAGATATGTGCTACTACCTCATTAGCAGATCTTAAGAAAGAACATATATCTAGGTCATGAATCCCTCTTTGACAAGGTTTTCCCAACTAAGAATGGATTATGGGCAACTGACTAAGTGAAGCATATTCATAGTGTTATTAGTTTTTTTTTTCCACATGTGAATTTGTGAAGAAATGGTTGATAACGAAGGAAAAATATTCATATCGTAGTTAGCTATTTTCATCCATGTGTGACACTATAGAGAAAATATTAGGAATGAAGGTAGTGAATTCAAATATATTATGTTTAGTTTAACATATTAATTCTATAAATAATATTTAGGTGTAACTTATATTTACAATGCATTTAAAATAATATAATTTCAAAGAGTTTACTATTGATGAGAGGATCAACTAGATTATTGAGTCACAAATTCTTCTTTGTAATAATGGAGTATATTTTAGAAAGGTATATAATTATTTGATTCTTAATATTATACTTTAAGTAATAAGTATAAATTAAACAAATAATTTATAAAAAACATAAAAATACAATATGAATATATAACAACAATATCACCCATGGTAATTTTGTTTGTGATAAAAATTACTTAGAGCATGTTTCTTCTTATAAATTAGGTATTAACATTCCTCATCAGCTCAAATCGAATTATAGCATTGAGGAAATGATTATTAGAGGTTGGAAAGCATATTATGAACTTGAAAACAACTATAAGTTGGTTGAACTTTGTATTTGGAGTAAAAAAAGGTGTATTTTTGAGACTCTCGTTATCCTCATTGTCTTATATAAATGTGAAGTTTGGGCTTGCAGTACATCTAGTAGTCATGGAGGAAGATTTAGATGGTTCAAAAACAATTCATAATCTACAACCTTAAGATGAAGAGAAATATTCGCTATCCTATCCTCTTGATCAAAGCTATCCTTTCCCCCATTGAAAGCTTTCCTATGTTTAGGTATTTGATGTATAAAAAGAAGATTTACAATATGGAATCCAAGAGGCTTCCCAAAATTGCTTCTAACTTTAGTCAAAACACACACCTATGCCTTAAGCATGGGTGGAATTAGGATGCCCAGTATTGGCTCCATAACTAGGGGATAAATTTATCATCCCACAATTTATCCTTAAATTTGGAGGTGATCAACCACACTCTTGATAACCAGAATGATCTCTCTTTTTGGCTAGCACTAAGAAAAAAAATGAACATTGTTAGGATTAGAAATAGTTCTCCTGAGCTTTGAAGTGAAACCGGGCAGTGGCCTACTCCGAAAACTCCCCAGGACAATAAAATCTGTCAACTTTGCGATAATAAGAGGGTGGAAGATGAAAAACACTTCCTCTTAGATTGCACGACTCTTACTCACATCGCTCTCATTTCCCTAACATCTACCACACTTCCAATCTTCTTAACTTTTCAAGTCAGCCCATCTATAGCTATCTTGGAGCTCCTCTCCCTTCTCTTTTATCATAGAAATAATATTTTGAAGAATCACAACTAGATCTTTAAAAAAAAAAAATCGAAGGTCTCATCAACCGCATTGGTCTTGTGGACGTTCATCATCATCATCTTCATCATCATCAAGCAATTTTAAAAATTAAATAATAATGTATAAATCAATTATAATTTTTTTAATAAATTATATATATATTAGTGAATTTATTGGTTTTTTACATAAATAAAATGTTTTTTTTTAATATCTTGGAATACACACAAAGACATAGATTCATGTTCCCTAGATTTATAAGTGTTATGTTGGATTAAATTTCTCTAGGTGAAAACTTTTTTCCCTCAAAATTTTCACGATAGAAAACATGTTTGCACCTAAAAATATTTGATCCTCTAGAACCTTGATAGGTACAAGGTTATCACGTGTTTATGCTAATATACTTTGAATTGAGAATCTCCTTCATTTTATTTTTGATCGAGTAAGAGTAGAACCTTCTATTAAACTTAGTGTAATATACGTAAGTTACAAGGAGACACACCGCTATGCGAGAGTTCAACAGTGAACCAGGCAGACCTAACCAACCCATTTACTCAAAACTTAAAGAAACCTAAGCCGGAGGTCTGGGAATAATTGCCAAACAAAGCATATGGTCTCTTGGCAGTAATGTCGTACATCACGTGAGCCAAGAAAAACCGTAGAGGGCAAGTCCATAATGTGCCGTGGCCATAAGAGGTCCCACCATAAGCAAGGCTGAAGACTAACCAACGGCCCTGACGGAAGTTAAAAGTATAACACCATAAACATTTTTCGAGTCTGATCAAAACACCCAACCAATCTCTAGCGTTGATCCACGTATTAGGATCCAATGGTTAACGTGGATATCGGAAGGACAAGAAGCCCACAAGTTAATCACCCGATGAGAGCGGTTTTCTCTCTCCTTGTGCCGCTATGTGTCGCTGAAAGAGTGGAATCAGAGCCAAACATGGAAAAACTGAAAACCATCCAGACCCCTTTCGATATACCGCTCGTGGTATTGGACCGGTTGACTCGCAGAAAAAGCAAACATGTCCTTTCGCCACGTGTTGTCCTTTTGTCCCTTCCAGCGTGCAGTACTTGAGCCAATCCCGTTCACCTGTATTCTTTTTCAACAACCACCTAAGCCATATGACATGGGCTACCCCATCTTGTGAAGATGTCTGATTCCAACCTTTCATCATTCAAACCGTGGGAATTCGGACCTTGTAAATTCATCGAACCAAGGCGAGTTAAACTGTGTGGAGTTCTCTAACCTCCCGTTGTTCTTCAAGGTCCTTTGATCCAACCTGTTTGTCCATATTTCCATATCCTGAATAGCCTGATAGAGACAATCCTCCCGCAGTTTACCTGGGGGGAGTGAATCCCAAGCATACCTAGAATCCCTGTCCCTATTTATAACTCCTCCATTTGCCAACCGATCTGCTAGCATATTAGCCTTCCTTCTCACATGAGCAAATTTGACCCTTTTAAGGGTTCGCAGGTGAGAATGGATGTGGTAGAAAACTTGCAAGAGCTTCCAGTGTTTCGACACTTTATTTGGAGAGGTTCCATTGTTAATCTTTTTAACCGCTCTAATAATTAATTCCGAGTCCGCTTCAATTATAACATTGTGTGAACTTGAATTTGCTGGGATTTCCAAGCATTGTTCTAATGCCATGAGCTTAGCCATGTTGTTTGTGGCCTTCCCTAAGTGGCCATGGAATATTATCTGTATTTGTCCCTGATCGTCTCTTATGGCACCCCCAAAGCACGCTAATCGTGGGTTGCCCTTGGCTGCTCCATCAATATTGACCTTTAAGAAACCATGAGGAGGTTGTTTCCATATAGTTTCACACTTGTTTATAAGGCCTCTAGCCTTCATTATTCCTAGAGGCATGACAGACTAGAGACCCAAGTGAAGTAAAATTCTCTCCTCATGGGGCAGGGGAGGATCTTTTGGAAGGGTCCTTAGTAAACTTCTAACAGTGTCTTTGAGCTGCTTTAAAATATGATCCATTATGAGTTGGGGGCTGTGAGTTTTGTTTTTGAAGATTTCACTGTTGCATTCTTTCCACACATTCCAGATGACAAAACCTGGAACCAGACATCAGGCTTTATTAACTATTTCATTCCCTGAGAATTTCCTCCTCCAGTCCTCTAGAGTATTGGAAATGCTGAGACTATTCCTATCAGTCTGTCTAAAAATAACAGCCACCCAGTCCCACACCATTGAAGTGAAAGTACAGAGGTTGAGAAGGTGTTCAATCGTCTCCTCATGAGTGCCACAAAGGTAACACTTGGAAGGACCAATGAAGCCTTTCTTGAGGAGATTCTCCCAAGTTAGGATCTTCCTTTGATGCACTAGCGAAATGAAAAGCTTTATTTTTACCCAATGTGGACTTTTCCAGAGTTTCTTCCAGAGCTGATTTGGATTCACAGAGTTAAAACCTGTGAGGGAGTGAAGGTTCTTGATGGAGCTCCATTAAGAAATATGGAAAAATTGGTTAAGGTAACTAATGCCATGACCCATGTTATCCAATTTTGATCAAAACCATAGGCTTTTAGGATTGCTTTTATGTAAGCCTAGCTCAATTTGTCATAGGCTTTCGCGAGGTCCAACTGAATGAACATACGAGCTTGTTTTTTTCTTTTGAGAGAGTTTACCACCTCATGAGCTTAGATGATGTTGTTGAGGATTTGTCTTCCCTCCATATAGATTGTTTGCTCCTCCGATATGAGAGAGGGTAAAAGTGGTTTGAGTCGGTTGGCTATAACTTTGGAGATAATTTTATACACCACATTACATAAGGCTATGGGCCGAAAACCATTCGAATTCATGGCATTTTCTTGCTTTGGAATCAGAGCAATGAAGGATGCATTTAGAGCCTTTAGAACCTTTTTGGATCTTGAGTCTTCCACAACCTCGAGGATTTCATGTTTGATAGTTTCCCAACAAGCCCTGAAGAAGTCTACATTGAATCCATCCAGACCTGGTGCTTTTCCACTCTGCATCTCATTAATCACTTCATTGACCTCCTCTTCCGAAACTGGCATGTTGAGGTTGTGGTTGTCCTCTCTGGTAACCAACCAAGGGATGTATTGAGTGAAGTGCTCAATGAACCTAGATCTATCCTCCATAGCTCCTTTGCAATATTGCAGAAGTGTTGAACAAGGACCAATTACATATCCTTATGAGCAACAAGCTTAATGCCTTGAGAATATTTGATCTTTCTGATTATTTTGCGTGCCATGTGAGCCATAGTGGTTTTGTGGAAGAATTTAGTGTTTTCCCCCTCTTTAATCCATTGTATCTTTGATTTCTACCTCCAGTAAATTTCCTCCTGTAAGCATCGATTCTCCCCTTCTTCCTGCAAAGATTCAGTTAATTTTTGTCGCTCTTCGGTGAAGCCATCTATGATGATGATCTAATTAATCTCCTGGAGCTTTAGTTCAATTTCTTTTTTAGCTTTGAAGATATCTCCAAATTCATTTTTGTTCCAAATTTTAAGACATGATTTGATATGTTTGAGTTTCTGTTGGAGCATATACATTTTTGAGCCCTGAATATTCAACTACTCTTCCCACCATTTATCAACGTTATCTGCGAAATTAGGGTGTGAGAGCCAGGCATTTTCAAACTTGAAGGGTCTGTTTCTCGTAGTGTCCATAAAGGTGGCTTCTAGCTGTACAGGACAATGATCTGAACCTCCAAAGGGAAAAATGGAGGCGGTTATGGCAGGGCCTGAGAGAAAGAGGTCTTCTGAAATCATGAACCTATCGAGTTTGGAAGCAACTTGATGAGCCCCTCCCCTTTTGTTGTTCCAAGTGAAGGTTCCATTAATTATTTTAGTATCCAACAGCCTCATGTTCATGATGAAGTTCTAGAAGGCCATGGAATCTCTACCTAACTGTCTAGTGCCTCCTTTTTTCTTCGAAATAGATCTTATCATATTGAAATCTCCTGCAACGATTTAGGGGAAAATGGGATGTCTTGCTTTTAGTTCCTCTAGAGAAGTGAGAAGCTTGAGTTTGTATGCTTGCTTCTGAGGTCCATAAACATTTGTGATCATGTATATCTCCTTGTCCCCTACAGGTTGACATATCATAGAGAGATAGTTCTTGGATGCATCAACATCCAGAATTCCAAATTTCTGAGGGTCCCAAAAGGTGAGAATCCCCCCCGCCGAGTGATTTGCCTTAACCTCTAAAAGCTCATATTTATATAACCATTTATTATGAATTTCTCTTATCTTTTCCATCGAACATTTTGTCTCCTAAATAAAAACCATGTCTGGTTTTTCTTCTTTCATTTTGTTACTAATATTTCTTTGTTTCCTCCTATTCCCTATTCCTCTAATGTTCCAGGTTGTGAACTTCATTAAGAAAGGTTATTAAAAGAATCGTTGGTAAGATCTTTCATCTTACCTGAGTTAATCAACAATTTTCCACATTCGTTCACCAGTTCATTCTGTCTCTTTCTTCATCTTTTCCTGCTTGAATTCTTTGAAGATTGTGTTTGAAGATTCTCCATCATTTTGACCCCACTAGGCTCCTGGCTTTCATGATGTCTTTTGTTTCCAGTTCCCTTCGTTTGTGACCTCCAAAGAAAGAGTTGTTGTACTTTATCATAGTCCTCTTTTGGCAGGGAGTCCACCCCTTTATTTATTCCTTGTTTTAGAAATTTCTCTAGATCCATATTTTCCTTATCCAGAATCTCCTGTAACTCATGGTCCTCTGTCCCTGCTTCACTTGGAGTCATCTCCTGGTCCCTACTAATCTCCATCATGTTTGGTAGATCATTCTTTTGCTGGTTGTCTACTGTGATGTCCTCCATGACAACTTCCCTATCGTGATCCTTTGTTGCATTCTTCATGTCTTAGACGATTTCCTTGTTCCCTTCCTCTTCCTCTAGTATCTTAAAGTTGTTTTGCCTTGTATGTCTGTCCTCATTTGCCTTTTTGTGTGGACGCTTTCCCACTTTACCTTTGCTCTCGACTTTGGTGAATCCCCCATGACCTCTTTCCACAGTGGTTTTTTCGTTGTCTTCCTTATTGATTCTGGGACAGTGCCTGTATAGATGCCCATGTTCATGGCATTTGCCGCATCTAAATGGTATGTGTTCATAGTCCACTGTCTGCACCCATTCTTCATCATATACTTCTAAAATGATCATTTCTGAAAGGGCTTCAAATTGGTCCATTTCCACACATATCCGGGCAAAAGAGGTATATCTTCTTTTAGAGTTGCCTCTGAGATCTTTCAAAAATGTCCCAGCGTGTTGCCTATGGTTTTCAAAGATTCTGGCAACGAATAATCGAGAGGAAGGGAATATAGTCTGATCCAAACCGTTACTAATGTGAATGTTTCACATTCCGGGACAAAGTTCATCATCCACGGTCGCATGTAGAGCCCTACTGCAGCATAGAAATAGGGCCCCCTTCAAATACTCTATCTTTGTCTTCTAGGCTTGTGAACACCACTGTGAAAAAGCCTTTAGAACCCAGATATAAATGTATTTCTCCCTTTAGCGTCCAGTGGCTCCTCATCCAAATATGTAACACCCTCTCCGTCAGCGATAACCCCATGAACTCCCAGATTATTGCATGCTCCGTCATATGATCTTTGTGAGCTTGTATCGTTGGGTCGCTCAATACAACCCTTGGAATAATACCTGATTTGGGCTTGCAGATTCCAGCAGTTTTTCTGGAAGCCGGTCTTTCACTACTGCCTTCACTCGTCTTTTCTTTTCTCATTTCCTGTTGATACCCTTCCTGATCCTGATCTCTGCTATTTCTAGACATCCCCTGGCTTCAGGCTTCTGAGATTTTGCCCAGTAATTTTTTGAAATGTTTCTTACCCACGTCCTAACTTCCAACTGTGACTGCTTGGCTGTAGGAGGGAGCAGCACTCCCCCTGCGCTCCCCGCCATGGTGTCCTGGATCCAAAACCCTATCTTCAACTCCAACCTAGCTTTTCCGTAAGTGTCCGAGCACCTTCTCTTTTCGCATCCATTTCGAGCATCTCCTTCATTTTCAACAACATAAATAAAATGTTTTAAAATGGAAAATTTTTGTTTTCATTTTTTATTTATTATATATACATAGTTGACATTGAAAACCCTTAAATAGAAAACATTTCTCTCTATTCTCATAGTGATTTTTTTTTGTCATTAATATTTTTAAGATGTTATATGCTACTTTTATATTAACCATGGAAGGAGTTATAAACCTCCCTGGTGTCTTGAATAACTTAACACCTATTATTGGAATAAGAAATCTCTATTTCTCTTTCTATATATATGATGTTCCAATATTTTACTAAAGTTGCATATTGAAATATTTTATTTATAACCCACATTGATTTCTTTTTCATTAATATTTTTTCTATATCACATATCAACTCCAATTAAATAGCTTACTCATTTCCCTCACAATTGAGAGTGAAAATATTTGAATTTCTTCAATTTCAATTATTTATCTAGATAAAGTTGATAAATTATTTTACTTAATATGGAAAAAGAAAATATTTTTGTTTACACCACATCTCAATTAAATAAAAAATAAATTATGCCTCTCATTTATATTGAATTCTAATATCAATATTATTCCTAACAACCAAATGACAAAGTCATACTAATTAGTGAAATAATTACATATCTCCCTAATTTTTGAAGACAAAAAGCAATCATAAACTAAATTATAAAAAAAAACATTTTCTCTTACTTTATCCCTATTTAAAATTGATTTTAAATTAAAATAGAACTTCTAATAATTAAAATAGAAATTAATAGTATATTATATGTTTTTAAGATGTAATGTACTATTATTTATTATTTTTAAATATTATTTTTATTTTTTAAATTTCATTTAATATTATTTTATTATTTTAAATTTCATGTTACTAGAGCCACATTCTCTAGTATTAAATATACAACCATATTAGACGGTTTTAAACTAACACATCTTTTGGGTGCAAATATTTAAAAATAATTTTGAAGACAAAAAGCAATCATAAATAAATTATAAATAATTCATTTTCTCGATTATTTAAAATTGATTTTAATTAAATTAGAACTTCAATAATTATAATAGAAATTAATTATATGTTATTTTGTAAGATGTTAATGTACTATTATTTTATATTTTTTAATTTCATGTTACTGGGGCCATCTCTCCGTATCAAACTATACACATATTGACTTACGGTATTAAACTATACAAATCTTTGGTGCAATATTAAAAAATATATAAATAAAAAGTGAAAATTTTATTATACACTTAAAAAATAACTATAAATTAGGTGACCTTTAAACATGGGATAAAAATGAAACTGATATAAGCTATCCTATATTCCTCATAAAAGAAAGCCCGCCTTTCTTCTATTGATGAATAATAAGAACAATAGGATTCCAAAAATTACATCAAAATCTACCCCAAACTAACAGTGACAGTGGCTTAAGTGGGGACGGTATGGCAGTGCAAGTCTTTGCTAAATAGTTACCATTATACATAATATTTTGGTAATGCTAAAAATATTGTTGTCACTCATTATAAAAATAATTTATGGCGCAATAAAGAACCAAATAATAAAATGAAACCAAGATATTACATGGAAATAGTTAACTTTAATCTAGAAATAAAAAAATTTCTTTTTCACTAGTGCAAAGAATAAAAGCAAATTGTTATTAAAATTCAAACCAATTACCATTAATTATATAGCTCATTTGGCAGTGCAAAATCCATGGGCAATGCAAAATTCACGAAACACTATGAGACTCAAAAATTTATCATCACCGTTAAACTACAAAAATTTATCCTCACTGTCAAACCAAAAAGGTTGAAAACCCAAAAAAACACACTTATTTAGGTTTAAATCCTAATTTCAAAATACCATGTGAATCTTTCTAACCTTTTAACTCATAGAAATTGTAGTGATCTTGAAATATTTCTTCTAATACTTTTTTAACACAATATAAGTCACGTTTTCCTTAAAATTAATTAAAATACAATCGTGGGAAATTAATAATTTGCTGAGCAATTTGTAACTACTTCAACCAAGGTATGCTTTATTTTGAAATAACTAAAAATAAAAAGATGTTACATGCAACTACATCTGTGATGCCTTCCTCCCATAAGGCCTTATGTTTTATTCTGAAACAGGTAAAAATGAAAAGGTCTTACATAGATCTACAACTGTGAAGACCACCCTCGTGGAAGACCATATGTTAGTCCCTTCAGTTTAATTTCATTTTGAAACAGAAAAAAATAAAAATAAAAAATAATACACGAAACCAGGATCCGAGAAGATGTTATATGAGGCCCGTAAAAATAAAAAATAATACACGAAACCAGGATCCGAGAAGATGTTATATGAGGCCCGTCAGACTGAGTGATTAGAGTATTGTTGCTGCCAAACTCCTGGCGAAGAGGAGTTATCTTCTTGAGGGTTGAGGGCTTTTACATGGTCTGCGTTCAAACTAACTGGAATCGATGTCTTCCTTAGACTGTGAGCAGAAAAATCGTTGATGGGATGGCTGAAGCAGATCAATTGAGGGAATGATCGTCAAGTTATAGCAAACGAGCATGGTTCATGTGGATGGTCTCCATTCAATTTCATGCATGGAATTATTTTTGCGTTGTTGTTTCACAAGCGACTGTGATTTAAACTTCCACTGTGTTGAGGCATTGCTAATGGTGTGTTAAAATCCATCCACAATCATTGTGCGTACATTTGAAGACTCCTTGGTATTCCGATATCTGTTGAATATTTGAGATTGCTCCTAAGTTGAAAGATCCCAAAGCTAGAAAGTACCATCGAAACCCAGCACAACAGAGATATCGTTGTTGTGCTCATCACTGCAAAGTGGTTTTGACTTTCTTGCCATGGTGGGGTGAGAGAGGCCCTCTTTGACAATTTATCTGCAAATACGAGCTTGAAGGCATCTTTTGAGCAGGATATATAATTCTATTTTTTTCTGTTCTTTGATACGAATTTAAAGAGCGGAAATTTTGAGATGCTAAGACAGTGATCAAATTGTTTGTGTTTGCATCGGTGTTAGTTTTAACAGTGTGTTTTGAGGGTTTGGTCTTTTTATAAAGACATTGCCTCATCCTTACATATTTTGAAAGTCTAGAGACTTATATTAAAGCCAGACTATTAAAGAATTGGTGTTTAATATATGCACCACTGACAAGTTAAAAAAAACTCTCATTTCATAAGTTTGAACGGTTAAGAAAATGGCCAGAATTACTGAGTTATTAGAGTTGCTAAATACTTTAATCTACTCAATGTTCATGAAACATTGATACAATTGAAATTGGCAAAATCACTCTCACAAATATTCAAATATGCCTACAGAATTACTGAGTTATTAGAGTTGCTAAATACTTTGATCTACTCCAATGTTCATGATACAATTGAAATTGGCAAAATCACTCTCACAAATATTCAAATATGCCTACAAGATGCACATGAGAAGATTGAAATTTTGCAGCTAAAATCTCAGTTCTAGTGAGATGAATTAAAACAGCTCAGTTGTCATTCTGAACCTGTTTTTGTTCAGAAGATTGAAACACGCTCCCATAATCAGCAAGACAATAATGTTAAGGTTGATTCAGATTTAGTGCCCAATAAAGCAAGAGATTTACATTCCAACCCAAAAATTCAGCCCATACTTGAGAAGCCAACCTTGGGAAGAGCTTGTCCATAACAAGCATAAAATAAGAAGTCTTGGATATGAGAAGGATGTTTCCTTTCATATTCCAGATTACTCAAAGCCCACTCAAAGCCCATCCAGTTGAGAGTGCTAGATTCCATCCTCAAAGTTCACCTTCAACTTCTGCCCCTCTTCCACACCAACAACAGCAGATTGTGAAATGCCAACAGTGTCAATGAGTTGGCCATATGAAAGATCACTGTTTTGATCTTCATCCATGTAATCACTGTCATAAAACCAGTGATTCTTCAAACAGATGCTTCAAAAACAAACATCCTGCAACAACAATGATTCATATTGGATGGATGGCTTCTTGGCAATGGTCTTCAACACCCAAGAAGATATTTCGCTATTGAAAAGTCTAGCAATTGAGACCTATTCATGTTCTCGCCTTGTATCTAACGGGAGGAAATGATGGTCATCTACAAGGTTCAAAGCCAATCAAGTGAGCTTGAGCCACAACCTGCCATACAAGATTAAGAGTTGTAGCGAGAGACAAAGATGCCCATGAGCATGCCTTCAGGTGATACCTCTTCAAAGAATTGGGGACACTTCCTTTAGCAGAAGACTTCACCTTCTTGCTAGTTTCTGAAGAAGACTTCAACTTCTTGCCACTTTCTGAAGAGTTCTAGGAATTGCATTAACCATTACAGAGTTGTTGGTCATCCTTATCCTTAAACCATCACAGGTTAAGACCTCCCTTTTCAAGTTGATGTTCTCCCTTTTATGCAATGTGAGACCTCCCTTTATTGGTTGAAGTTCTCCCTTTTATGCGAGACCTCCCTTTATTGGTTGAAGTTCTCCCTTTTATGCGGGGTGAGACCTCCCTTTATTGGTTGAAGGTTTCCCTCTTCAAAACATAAGAAGCACTTCTTCTAGCAGAAGACTTGAGCTTCATGCCAGACTTGGAAGAGTTATGGGAACTGCATTAAGCGTTTCAGTGTTGGTGGTCATTAGGATTAAGGGGGGAATGTTGGACACCTAATCCTCTAAGGGTTGGTGTGGAAGCTAAACAGCCAAAAGAAGTCCAAGGGACCACTTTGGAATATGAAACCAAAGGTCACTCCTATGTATTATAAATATCTATCATTGTGAATAAGAAAAGTAATCTAATGTTTATCTTTCATATTGTCTTAGCATGTATGTGTTTAACAAAGGGATTGTAAACATTTAAAAAAATTACTGTGGTTATTAAGTGAACCTGGTAAATTATATATGTGGAATAATATTGAACTAGAATAAATCTAAATGATAAAATATTTTTATTTATATACATTGAGTTTCAGAATTTACTGGAAAAGATCTGAGTAATTCTCTTTTTCACCAGTTAAGAGCAATTATTTCTCTAGATTCAAACTTGGTGTGTGAATGAAAAGATTCTAGGCCGGACTGAGAAAGAGTCTTGACAACTAGTGAATCGTGAACTCCTGTTAACTCCTGTTAAAGAAATGTTAGAATCACCACCGGGGAGGATCAGTACGTAATAGACTAATCTTCATTGGTAGGGAGGCAATCTTAGCTAATAGATAAGTGCTTGAATGAGTCTCAAGTTGTTTAACAGAATTCACCAGAGAATGTAGAACTGTGATAAGAAAAATAATTTGAATTATACACAAACTAGGTTCTATATGAATATATGAACATAAGGTTTAACTATCAATTGTTGTATGATAAAATAAATTATGTGTGAATGAAATCTGGAGGGTTAGGGCTGATATGTTTTTATTTAAAGTGTGCATGAAAACAAGAATTCAAATTACTATTCACTTCTTGTTTTCTTTGTATAAAAGGTTAAGGATAGAGTTATTGTGATGGTTTTTGAATGAAAGAAAATTTCTGTGTTTTGTATAAAGAAGCAGCCTAGACTCCAAAACAGATACCGGGAGGGTAGAGGACCCCCGAGGAAGAGAAACCCTGTTAACAGAACATTCAGTGCACTAAACAAAAATTGTTCATTCGAAACACAGTTAAAGGGTAAGATTTAACTGTCAAGTTGAGGCACAAATTCGAAGAAACCTCTTCTCCAGAGAAAATGAATCAAAACAGAGTTCTAGCAGTTTACCAGCTTGCGAAATAAGTAAGCCAGAATGTAGAGTCTTGTAAAGCAAAAGACACGAAGTTATTCAGCATGAAAATAATAAATCAATACTTTTACCTGCAGAAAAGAAGAGATGTGAAGACAAGAACTGCAAATAATATAGGGTTACCTTAAATGCAAATAATATAGGGTTACCTTAAAATCAAAACTTTGAATGCTATCAGACTCCAGAGCTGTCACAGTGTTGATGCCGGCATGTAGTTTCCGGGTTCCAATGGTGGAAAATGGGGTAGAATTTGACAGAAAACATAGTCGGCGGGAGAGGTTGCAGAGCTAAACCCTACCATAGGGAACCCCAAGAATGACCGACTCGAGCAAAGGGTAAACCTGTCAGTTACCGATAACCATCATGGTCAGATGAAAGAGTACCATGATCAATGGCAGCAACGTTCCCAAGTGGCGCAAAAGTCGAGAACCTTGGACCAGTTGGCCACCAACATCGAAAAAATTAGAGTTATCTATATAGTTTTGACTTACCTCAAACATATGATCTGAATAATTTTCATTGTAACTTTTACATATAATCGATATTATGTAGTGTTTCAAGCTTATGGAAATTAACTGCATAATGTACCAAGGTAAATAATTTTTTTAAATTTGTTGTATGTTATGGTTATGGCGTGGATGTTTGTGACATCGACATCTTTCAAATTGCAATAGGACAGGGCTGGTCTGGAATCATTAAAAAGTAGGTAGCGAGCATTAATTGAGAATGTTGATCTGATAGGTTTCTGCTGAGAGAGTTAGAAAGCAAGTAGCGAGCATTAATGGAGAATGTTGAGCAAATAGGTTTCTGCTGAGAGAGTTTCTCTTCACTGCCCATAATTCCGTGTGAGAGATTTGAGTAGATCCAGAATATTGCAGGCCATTCAGCCCTTGCTCACCAAAGCAAAGACATATCGCATTTGAGTCGGTAACATTGGGGTCCATGAACTCGGCGTTATCCCACATTCAAATGTCCTTTGATATATCGTTAAATGTCCAGTGTTGACGTCGCAGAGAAATGGATCTCGAACCAATGTGTTTGTTATAAATCATAGTTGAGAACTCACAACAAACATTGAGAGTCAAGACACAACCAAATGTTCTCCTATATATCATAAATGCCCAGTATCGACATTACAGAGAATTGAACCTGGAACCTGGAATCAATGTGTTTGTCATAAACCAAATCCAGCCAAAGAAAACATGGGGAGTCGAGGGTCACAACCATACCTGGAATTTCAAATCCTCCCACCCTGTCAAATTTTTATTTTTTATTTTACAAAGGTTTTAAAATCTTTTAGTTTTCCTTTACAAGTTTATAATTTTTTGAATGGTTATAAATTTCTCTATAACGGCTATTATTGATCCTTTTTTAACGGTTATAAAATTATGCCTATTCATAGTGTAACGAGCTAGGTTTTCTTGCAGATCCAGAGTGTTGAAATCTCATTTGTTAGAGAAAATCTTAGCAATAAAGGCAGTGCATACATAGCGTAAGTAGCTATTTTCCTAGGCGTGTGAGAGTGGAGAAAAGCTTAGTATTCAAGGCAGTGCATTTTAGTTTAATTTAATATATTAATTCTATAAATAATATGTGCTGGTAGCATACGAGGTATGTAAAACAAAATAATTTCAAAGAGATTTCTAGAGATTAGATGATCTAGTCATTACTTTTAAAACAAAATTAAGAATTTATTAAGGATTGGATGAACAACTAATTGATGTAGTCACAATTTCCTCGAGTAATAATGGGTGGATCTTATTTTTATTTTTAATTGAAATGATATGTAATAATTATATGATAATTCAAAGACGTTGTTGATATTATTTTTAATTGGAAAAATATATAATTATTTAATACTTCAAAGTTCTTGGTCGATCTTTGCAAAAATATATAATTGTTTTAACACTTTAAAGAGGAAAATGAATAATTAATATATATTGATGCAGGAGCATCAAGACCATTTTTTTCATTTGTAAATATGTGATATAGGGGGTGTGACAATTTTAATATTTTATTAATTAAATTGTTATTAAAATAGGATAAGGTGAGGATTTTGTAAATATCCTTTTATTAATTAAGAGGATATGAGAGAATTGATTAAGGATATGAGGAAATTTAATAAATTAAGGATTTTAGGGATAAAGAGCTATCCTTTAGGGATGTTGAGAGATTTAGGGGTTTGTTGAGGAATTGAAGGGATTGAGCATTTAATTTAATGATATTTTTTATATTGTATAAAAAGGAAGAAGTTTTAGAGAAAAAAAGATAGATGGGGGTGTGAGGAGTGAGTGTGAGAAGGGAGCAAGGTTCTCCTTGGAAGCCTTGGCAGTTTGTAAAAGGGCCATAGATTGTATATTTGGCCATGAATGTAAAGCTTTCGTGGATGTCATTACTTTGTAATTAGTTTATGTACGATTGATGATAGAATTCTGTATGCGAAAATCCAGATTGTAAGTTTGTTGGGTTGCAGATTAATTCAATATTGAATTCATATGGCGTTTCTAACACAAGTTTATGTTGGGCTTTTAAGTCTGTCAAATGTTGAAAGCTACTGATATTCACCTGTGAATGTATGGCATTTTGAAATTCTGCGTTGATTCTAACGACTTTGAATTGATCAATTGCAAGCGGATTTCAGTTACAAATCATGGGCGGGTAATAAGGAGTAGCGCTTGCACTAAATTGTTGTATGTAGAAGTCATATGAAATCGTTGAGTCTTTGCTTAGAAAGTATTGGGAAAATGAATCAAGGGTTACGGATTGTTTATAGCTGTAATAGAACGTCGGTAATATGCCTAAGATTCCATCATTGCCAAATCAAATGAGGGCCATATGATCTGCAGGTGAAGGTAAATCGCTCGAAAGAAGAACGTTGAAGATGCATTCTGTAGAGAATTGTGCGCACAGTAATAAATAAAGAGGTGAGATCGCCAGTTGGATCGTATTTTTCCTTCTGAAGCGTTGTGCTTGGAATGATTCAGAACGTAGTCTGCATTGGGGTTAGTTGAAGGCTGCAGAACGATTCGTTTCGGTGGCTTGGCAACGAACGAGGAACGCATCTCGTTGTAAGAAGGAGTTCAGGAATTGGAACATTAAATGGATCTGTTAAGGTGAGCTTTCAGAGGAACCCTGCGCCTGAGTTTAAGTGTTCCAGGAGAAGGAGTTGTGAGTTCATTGTGTTTTTTGAACCGAGTTCCATGTGAAAAGGCAGAGTTGTTGAGGAGCGCGTGAGTTCCTACCTGTACGTGAGGAAACGTTGCTGCCATGGAATTATTAATTTTCCTTCCGCCCGTCCGGATTCATATTGATATTATCCCGAAAGAAGTTGCAGAGTATAGGAGATATGTATAGGCCAATACTTCTACATGTGCTGCCATGGAATGAAACATGTTGGTCAATTTCAAATTTAAATACCAGACGTATTTCATTGCGGAATTATTTTGTCGAAGATAAGGCGTTAACAATCATTTTTACATGATTATTTATTTCAAATACAAGTAAATATCAAATACAATAAGCATATAGGATGGGATTAAATTGATTCTACCGAGCCGAAGAAGTCTGCTGCAGGTCATTGCTTTCCCTTTCAATTTTGGTATGCGGCTGAGCTGAAATCGGAGCATAGTTTGAACGCATCATACTTTAAAGGCCGCATTCTCAACATATTTGTGAACATTTTGCGACACATTGTCTTGAACGGGGTAAAGTGGATTGGAGATTTGTTGTGCCACATGTTTCATTGTTGCGACAGTAAATTTTTTGACCGAGGCATTGTTTTATGAAATCGCCCAGATTGGAGTGTTAGTTGGGTAGCAGCTTAATTACATTTTTAATCCTTAGTCATAGGAAAAATCCTGGGTATATTGCAAGTAGGTGACCTTGCATCATTTTTTTGGTATCAGAGCCGGAATGCTCTGTTGAAATGTTTATCTTCTGAATGAGGACGAGAAGGTTTTTATTGGAAACTGAACTTTATTTTTGACTGTATGAATGTTGGTTTTATACGAGTATGTTGAATAAAGTTCTGTATGAAAGTTTATTGAGAAGTAGATTAAATGAAGTCCACACGTGAACAGATGCAGTTCACAAAGGAGGGGAAGATGACTGCTGATAGTCATTTCAGAGGTTCTGGAAAAGACCTCAACAGAGGAAGGAAGAGGGAAAATGCCAAGGTAAGTGGCATATGTGAACAGTTGACAGATGAAGAGTACTAGCGGGAGAAAGTCGAAATAGCAATTCACCTTGAATTGTTAATGGAGTTGTTGCAGGAAAATGTGAGCAACCAGACGCATGGTTGGACCATGAGAAAGAAGGTAAAGTGGCAGAAGTTGCATGCAAGAAGAGAAAAGCAGGTAAACATATAGTTGATGGAGGAGCTGAGGAAGCTCGAGTAGATGTTGAGCTGTAGAGAACTTAGAGAGGCTGAGTTGAAAATGGATGTTTCCATTTGTGGCTCGGAACATGGCGAAATTCTGGGTGAAGAGATCAATGAGGAAAATCTCATGAACTATTGGGATAGTTCAGAAGCATCTGAAGAGGTAATGATGAGA
>APFE030779625.1:0-11350 GCA_000404065.3 Pinus taeda | reverse complement strand
CATATTTTAGTGGAAGTTAGCCTTCCAAATAAGTACATTTCAAGGCTCATTTGACCATTTTTCAACATATTTAATTTTTCTTTTTCCATTCAATGACATTTTTTGAGCTATAATCTGTTCATTATGAAGGTGTAGGGATAATTCCATATTATGTGTTTAATATTATTTATTTTTCATAATATTAAGAGAATATTGAGTAAAATTTGAAGATATGCAGAATGAGAGAATTTAGGGACTTGCACCTTGTCACACGATGCTACATGATGTACCAATAAATAAATAGGATATCATGAAATCATTGAAATATTATAGAGCTCCAATGATTGAAAAAATCTAGGGATGTGTTCACTACTACAATAGAAGAAAGAACTCAATATTTAATGAAGATTTACACCGTTGGGAATCAAATCCACTTTTTGAGGGATTTTTTAGAGGAAATTTTTCTTTTCAAGGGGATGTTTCCCCATTGATTTCTACAAGTACCAACTTAAATTATCCTCTCAGAGCATGGAATTTTTAATCTTCTTGTGAAGAAAACTTCTTATTTAGCAGTTCTACTTTCATTTCTAGTAGGGGTGTACTTGAATTATTTCTAATGATGAATTGTGGTTCCAATTTCATCCTCTAAGCTCTGGTTTCCTTCATAGGACTTTGTGTGTCCTTCGGATTGGCTATCCCACGAGCCTCAGAGCCCTCCTATACAATTTCTTTGTCTTATTTACATTTCTTGTTCACTTATATCTCTTGTTCTTGCATTTTCTATTTATGCATTTAATATGCATGCTTCATTTGTTGTAGGTTATATTATTTAAATGATTGAAGTGATTTTTTTGAAGGATATTTATAGAGTCACAAGTATCATGCATTCTTATAACAAATTTGCAAAGTCATTTCATCATTGAGTTACTTCGATTGGTTTACGAGTTAACAATTCTGGAATTTCTGGAAGTTTCCTTTGGTAAAACAACAATAAATTTCTATTGAATTTTAACACGTGGTAATAAGGTCATTTCGAGTTCAACCCATTTTGATCGAAATATAAGAAAAATCAACTTAATAAAAAAATCTATCCCACAACATTTCCACTTACTTAATGTAGGCATTTGGTTACTTAAATTGGCTTACTAGTTCATTTTTCTGAAATTTATGATTTTAGTAATAAATTTATGTTAAATTTTAGCACATGTGGGTGAGGTTCTTTTGAGTTGATTCCGCTTGGATTGAAGCGTAAAAAAATCCAAATTAATAATAAAATTTACTCCATAGAATTTGCAGTTGATCAACTTAGGCGTTTAGGTCTTTAGATCAACTTACTAGTTCATTATTTAACAAATCTAATTAGTATGAAAATAGAATTTGCAGTTGATCAACTTAGGCGTTTAGGTCTTTAGATCAACTTACTAGTTCATTGTTTAACAAATCTAATTAGTATGAAAAAAATTGTCTTTGTAAGGTTGTGAGTTGATTCTCGTGAAAATAATGGTTATAATCCATTTGACTAAAAGAAAAAAAATATTGTCTTTCTTGGATTATATAGTTAGATTCTATTTTAAATTCAACTCGTCATTTGCTTTGCATTTTTATTTTCTCAAATTAGGTTTTTAATAGTCCTTTAAATCATAATGTCTTTTTTTAGATTAATAATCATTTTGTGTGTAGGTAAGGTATACTGGTTTAGAGGAGAAGAATAATACCAAATTATATCACCAACACCATATAATAATTTTGTGTGTAGGTAAGATATATTGGTTGAGGAGAATAATAACACAAACTTATATCACCAACACCATCCCTTTCAACACCTTTCTTCAGCTCATTCCTTCAAATTGTCTATGCATAGAAATTACATTAAAAGGATGTAAGAGACCATTAGTTTGACTTTGACCCTTGTAAAACATGGGTTACTGAGTATATATAAGCTTGGTAAGGTCCTCTACACTCTTTTCCAACCTTCCACCACCTTTCCCCACCTTTAAATCACTTCTAGAGTCCTTAGAAGGGTTTCAAATGCAATCTTGTGGCATCTTATAAAAATCATGTAACATCTTATAATACCTTGTAGAATTGATGAGAACTCAGCAAAAATTTCCTTTTAAAGCCTATTTTTCATCTACCATCAACTTACAATGTCCCTTAAGCCTTAGATTCCAAATGGAAGAGACCAAAGACCCTTTTTTCATCATCCCTCCATCATTGTAGCTTTAAGTCTAAAATTAGAGTTTACTATTTTGATCATGAGTTAACTAGCATAGAAATAGTTTGTATTTCTTTTGAGCACTTCATTGTTTCTAAAAATAGAATAGAGTTCACTTAATTGCAATAATGTAAATTTGATTTCCTACAAGATATATTAGAATCTCTACATTCATGCAATTAGCTAGGGTTTATTTCCCTCATATTTATCCTTTGCAAAACATACTCATGAGATATTTTCCGGCATTTCTTTCCATGCAAGTATATTAATGTTTCCTTGATATAGTAGTTCAAGTAATGCTTTAACTATATTTTTTCTTATAATGTTAAGCCAAGTAGTTTTCCTTTTTTTATTTTTCAAAGTGGTCTTTGCACATATCACTTCACTTCATTACAATACATCAATGAGAGAAGGACACATTGTTCACTGCACACATGATGTTGAGACACCTTAAGTTTGTATGAACCCCGAGTTGATAATTAAAGTTGGTAGCCTTGGAAGTTTCAACATTATTGTTGCAATATTGGGGCTCATCACTTTTTGGTGTCGTTGTCGGGGAGGTGTCAAAGTATGCATTCTTTTCATCGCTAGTGGATTCATTTCTTTTACTTAATGCAATTTTTTTTCCATTAGACATAATTAATAGAAAATTTAATTACATCAACATTCTTATTATATATATTTTTTTATAAAAGTAGAATAATATTTCTCCAACACTAAAACCCACCCATTCCATCATGTGGCACTATAAGAACCCCATCACCATCCACTTTTGTAGGTAGAAGAGGAAGCAGTGTCAAATAAGGTAAAATAAATGGATGGAGTTGATAACAATGAGGAAGATCCTCTAGGATTTACTATTGAAGATGTTGATATCAATGTTTATATGAAGAACATACCACCATCTTTTCTTACCAACTTCCATGGTATGAAGTGAGAAGATACAAAATCCTTTCTCTTTCAATTTAATAATTTGTATATCTTATGGTTACTTATTAAGCATTCCAAAATTGAGATAGATTTTGTCAACTTTGAAGGATAGAGCTCTTAAATGTTTCATGAGATTAGGGACTAATTCAATAAGATCATGGAATGATATGCAATAGATCTTTTTAGAAAAACATAAAGATCATGATCTTAAAGAAAAATTATTTAGTATGATTAAAAAAGAAGATGAGAGCCTTGAGGATCTAATAGAGAGATTTATATATAATGTTAAAAGGGAAAAATTGTATCATTTAGGATTTTCCACACTAAAATCCCTTTTACTTAGAACAATTAGATGTTAGTGGATTGATCTCCTTGATCTAATAATTAGGGTGGATGTATACAAATTATCATTTGAAGAAATCTAAGAAATATGCCAACACATATCAAGAGGAATGGTAAGAGTAAGTAAATCAACCTTGAGATTGGTAAGTCAAGGTGAATTTGGAAACTTTCTTGATAAATTTAAAACATAAATTCTTACCAATCTAAGTGAACAGATATATGTGTTAAGAATACAAAATAAGCAAAAGAAGAATGCTGAAATTTCTGTTATCTGTGTAGAATCACATACTACTAAAGATTTCCCATCATTAGAAAGGTTGAAGGAAGTTTACCATGAGTACAGTGGAGCGAATCAAACACTAGAGAAACTTTGTTATGCAGCTCCAAGAAGACCATGGAAACCCAGTCAACTTGGTATGATGCAAGAATATAACTCACAATTTCAAGCTTATCTACAACAATTTAAAGTAATTGGTACACACTCTTTCCCTCACAACCCTGGTCATCTCAACCCCAAAACCAATATTTGAAACAAAGTTGTAAATGACCTTATTGAATAAATCCGCAATATCCGCAATGTTTTGCTCAATATCCTCCATAAAAAATTCAATTCTATCCATACCGTCCACCTCCACCACATCCACAACCTCAACCACATCCATCTCAAAGATCCAATCACTCTCAACTACATGCACAATGATTTTCAAACTCAAACAATACAATAACTCAACCCACTTACAATGTTGAGGTACAAGACTTCTAAACCAATCCTCTTGTTCTAAATGATATTCATCAAATATCAGGAAGAATATTGAAAAAAATTAGATTATCTTGATGTCCTTGAAGAACCACATCCACCAGAAGATGATACAGAGGAGACTAAGGAATCATGCACCACATTTGATGAAGAGCAATCATTGGAGCATGAAATTGAAGAATTATGCTTATCATCAAATTATTTGTGTTGAAAAGACTAATAAAAAAAAAAGTAGAAGATATCAATTTCGTGGAATTAGAAGAAATACATGATGATCTGGATGAGCAAGAGAACCAAGGGAATCACAACTATATTAAGATTTGGTTCCATAAAATAACCGAGCTAGAGCACCACTCTCTTCTTCAACAATTCTTGAAATCATCAAAGAAGTTGCTCTATCATATTCAAGTAAATGTCAAAGCATATATTTCAAGCCTACACATGAACTTATCTATCATCTTGTTGTGAATATGGATCGATTGAAATTATTCCTATACTCAGAAATTTTCTAGTTTTAAACTAGAGTAGGATAGGAAAAAATAAATACAAAAAGGGAAAAGGAGAAAAACATAAAACAAGGGAAAAAATCTTAAGTGAAAACATCCTTTGAGGCATCTGAGATTGACTCACTGATTGAAAACCTACATGAGGCAGTCAATGGGTTCGAAAAAAGATATAAAAGAGAAAAAATAAATATATCCTAAGTGAAAACCTCTTCCGAGGCACTTAGATAGATCTGCTAGTTGAAAACCTCATAGAAAAAAGAACAAATAAGAAAAAAAGAAAATAATACTTGTAGGAAATGTCCTTCTTACCACAATGAATGTGCAGTTAAATCAACAAATTAGAATAAAT
Source organism: Pinus taeda (assembly GCA_000404065.3). Classification (NCBI taxonomy): domain Eukaryota; kingdom Viridiplantae; phylum Streptophyta; class Pinopsida; order Pinales; family Pinaceae; genus Pinus; species Pinus taeda. The sequence continues at coordinate 6,272 of APFE030779625.1, read as the reverse complement.
AGACTAGCCTGCATATTTGGCTCTAAGCCCAATGGATGCATCTTCAGAGGAACAAGGAAGCTTACCCACATCAATCTCATCCATCCACGACCTTCACCCATCATTTCCAAGCCTTTTTCATTTGTTTTTCTCACTGCACTATAGCTTCTATAGGAAAGTTTTGTTCTGTTGTAGCATATTCCAGAGTTAAAGAAAAAACACGGGACATAAACTATCTTAAATGTATCTCGAAAATTGTGCATCTATTGGCTGAGATTTTTATGGGGAGATGCACAAGGATGATGCTAATATGCTAAAAAATGTTTAGAAATTTCCATTGTACATTTTTCAAGTAATTTACCATCGTCACCTACTACCATTTTTTGTTGTTCTCAAGATTCATGCATTCATTAGCCATGATTTTTTATGGTGAGATGCATAAGGATGATGGTAAGATGTTCAAAGAGTTGAAATTGAATACAATATATATTTTGAGATATATTGGTTAAAAAGCACTACTATAGGAAAGTTATAGTAGTGTTATAGGAAGATGATTAACATAAAAAGAAGAAGCAACCTCGATGGTTTTCACTTAAGAACAAGGGAGGGGTCCATGAGATCCTATCATCCATCCACTCCATTAGTTGTCACTATTTCCACCTTCATTCCAATTACCATCCATAAAAAGCCTATCCCTTCACCTCCTTTCCACCCATTTCCATCACAGAAAAACTCCCTATCCACTATCAACAACCTTGTCATGAATTATTAATATTTTTTAAAATCAACACTTTTTTGAAAAGTGTGATTCTAAGGGGTCTATGTGACTAATAAAAGAAAACAAACACTCATGTAGTAATATGCATAAATCCTACAAGATCACATATGAAGTGTCATGTCGATATTTTTGAGCATTATGAAGTTTAGGAGGCTTTAGCGCTAGTTTTGAGAAGCTACAGGGTCCCTTGTAGGCTACTATAGAATCATCGGCCTTCAAACACATCAACATATGATCAATGGAGGAACTTATTTTTTGATCAACACAATCAATTAAATTCAATCAACAATGATCATTAAAAGAATTATTTAAGACAATGAATTGATCAATGAAGACAACAAATTGAACCTAAAAAGGAACTCAAACAGTCTGACCCATATTAAGAAACCTCATGCAAGCATCAAATGGTGAAATCATCAGCCAGAACACATTAGCACAAGCATCATCAGGTAGGCATATGTATGTAAATTCCTAACCTTCCCCCTTGAGAAAATGTCGGTTTAAAAAGCGTTAGAAATGCATGGTATATGAGGGTTTATAATCTAAGGATGGGTCAATGTTCTTAGGCATCTTTTATAGTTAACTATAGTAATATCCTTTTTTCATTACATGTGCAGAGGAAAAGAAAAAAAGTGTGGGTAAATGACTCTGAAGGGTGGGCCTATGTGCCTATTCATCATCAGGGTTGGTATGCGAAGGTGGTAGATAGCGGACAACTCATACAACACATTGATCCTAACCACTCGATCACCAATCACTTAAAATAGGCCCCAAGCCTCATTTGACACATTCAAATTATATTTTAAGATAAGGAAGCCCACTACCATTGCTGAAGGACAAGCCACCTAATCTATCACTTTCATAAGTCATCATAGAGGAGCAATAGGAGTTGTAGGCAACTTCTACAAGGAATTCCATAGAGCTAGGAAAGAGACCAATCTTATGCAATTTCATCCCAAATACCCTAGAATTCAAAGAGGAACCTCCAAAGGATGGTAAGTAAATATTTTTTCTTGCCACATATGGATAAGAAGCCTACAAAACTTTTCAAATTTTCAATAGTATATCCTATGACAAAGTCCTGATAAAAGCTTGGAAATGAAAATAAAATGAAGTGTGAATGATTATTTTGAATTCAACATGATAAGAAATGGAAATGATTTTTGTTTAGCATGAAATTAGCCCTCTTCGAAGAAGTAAACAAATTGTTCCTTTTACATGTGTCTTAAAATCCCTAATTGAACAAAAATCTCCAAAATCTATAGCACAGAGGGAGAATTTTCTTGCCAACTTTGGGAAATTTGTATTAAAAAGTTTGGTGGGTGGATTCAACAAAATAGGGCCCACATATTCATCAATAATTCACTGACATCCTCATATGAGAGATATTTTTTCCAATCATCAATGGTTAGGGTTCTTTGGAAAGTTCAAGGGATTCGATGATGAGATTAATCAAGAGTTTTTTGTAGGCCTCCAACCTCAAGGAGAAAATGATACCATTACAATTGTAAGGGGGGCTTGTTAACAATTTGAATGAAGAAGTCAAGAGGAATAAGAAGAAGAGGCTGAAGGAGAGGAGGAAGATCCAAAAGAAAAACCAAAAAAAGAGGTAAAGGAGGAAACAAAAGAAACAAAGGAAAAAACTAAGGAAGAAAACAAAAGAAAAAACACCAGAACAAACAAAAAGGCTAAATAATGAATTGGGAGGAACCCATCTATAAAAAAGGGAAGTCCAATATTGGGGATTAGGACTCAAGTTCAATCATCCTCTATTGTTGGGTTTGCATGAAAACAAAGAACTAGCAGAAAAACAAAGAGAATGGGAAGATATTGAAAAGAATGTAGGTTTCCGACGTGAAGAATGAATTCCTTTGAGGTAGCTTGGGATGTTAGGGAGACCACCAAGGCCATGAATGAGGTACAATTAAGTGACAAAGTTTCTTAGAGGATGAACAACACTTTCAACAGTGGGTATGATGGGCCTTCCAAAAAGGTACAATTCAAGGCCCATCTAACCATCCTTCAAATCATTTAACCTCTCTTTTGCATTTCATGGCATATTTTTGAGATATAATGTGTTAATTAAGAAGTCTTAGAGATAATTTCATATTATGTGCCAAATATTGTTTATTTTTTAGAATACTAAGAGAATATTGAGTAAATTATGAAGATTTGCAGAATGAGAGAATTTAGGATTTTCTCCCAACCATAGGATGCTACATGATGTACCAATAAATGAATAGGATATCATAAAATCATTGAAATATTTTGAAGCTCCACTAATTGAGAAAATCTAGGCATGTGTCCCATGCTACAGGAGAAGCCAAAACTCATTATTTAAGGAAGATTCACACTATTAGGAATTAGATACACTTTTTGAGGGATTTTGGAGGGGAAATCTACCTACTTCTGAGGAGGTTACATACCCATAAATTTTTATAAGTACTAATTCAGATTAGCCTCTAAGGGAATGGATTTTTAGTCTTCTTGTGAAGAAAACTTGTTATTTTGCAGTTCTACTTTCATTTCCAACAAGGATGCACTTGAATTGATTCTAATAATGAATTTTGGTTTCAATTTTAGCTTCTAAGGCTTGGTTTCCTTCATAGTACTCTGAGTATCCTTGGGTAAGACCATCCCAGGAGCCTCAAGGTCCTTCTCTACAATTTATTTTTCTTCTTTTCATTTGTGATTCACTTACATCTCTTGTTCTTGCGTTTCCTATTTCTACATTTTGTATTCATGCATCATTTGTTGTAGGCTATATTGGTTAAATGATTGAAATGAGTTGTTTTACAAGTTTTTCATAGAGTCACAAGTATGATGGATCCTTAAAAAAACTTTTCAAATTGATATTAACCATTAAACTACATATAATGGTTTACTAGTTCACAATTCTAGAATTTCTAGAAGTTTCCTATAGAAAAATAGTAGTAATTTTATGTTGAGTTTTAGCACATTATAATAAAGTAATTTTGAGTTAATTATACTTGGATCAAAGTTTGAAAACATTCAAAATAATAATAACATTTATCCCATGTCATTTTCACTTGAATAGGCATTGTTTATTGAGATTGACTTACTAGTTCACTTTTTTGAAATTTCTGGTTTTAGTAATAATTTTCTACTAAATTTTAGAACATGTTAATGAGTTTATTTCGATTTAATTACACTTGGATTGAAGGATAAAAGCATCAAAATTAATAATAATTTTTACCTCATGGAATTTTCACTTCATTAATTTAAGAATTTCGGTGTTTAGATCAACTTACTATTTCATTGTTCTATAAATCTGGTTTATATGAAAAAACATTTTGTCTCTGCATGTTGTTTAGTAGATTCCATTGAAAGTATTGGTTGTAATCGATGTGAGGAAAAGAAAAATAATATAGTATTTGTTTTATGCCATAGTTACACTGTAGTTTAAATTCAACTCACCCTTTCCTTTGCATTTTGAGTTTTTGCAATTAGCCTTTTAGTAGTGCTTTAAATCATGATGTCTTTGTTAGTTGAATAATCCTTTTTTGTGAAGGTAATATATATTTGTTTAGAGGAAAAGAATATAATTATATTCTATCACCAGAACCACATCTTTCAAGACCTTTCTTCCATTAATTCCTCCAAAGTTTTTGTGCACAAAAATTACATTACAGGGTTGGAAGAGACCATTAGTTTGACCTTTCCCCTTGTGAAAGATGGGCTCCTAAGTATATCTAAGCTCGGAAAGGTCCTCTACACTCTTTCACAACTTTCCACCATATTTCCCCACCTACAAATAACTTTCATATACCTTTGAATTCTTTCACATGCAATCGTGTAGTATCTTGTAACAATCTTGCAACATTCTGTAGAACTTCACAGAATTGATGAAAACTTGGCCAAAATTGATTCTTACAGCCTAATTTTCATCTAAGATTACCTTAAAATGTTACCCAAGCCTTGAAATCTAACTGTAAGAGACCAGATACCCTTTTTTCATCATCCCTCCATCATTATAATTCTAAGCATAAAATTAGGGTTTATTGTTTTGATCATGAGTTAACTAGCATACAATTAGTTTGTAGAATTTAATTTCCCATCCAAGGAATTTGGATGTATAATTTAATTCATCATCAAAGGAGTACCCATGTTGTATACTTTTTATGGACCCTCATACATGAAAAAATGGTTATAATCATGCACAGGGAGCTCCACTAGGGAAACACTACCATACCACGTGCATTCATATTGGAGGATATATACTAAGGACACAATAACATAATATATTGAGCACAAAATAGGGGTTCAAGGGTGTTTATATGTTGTGTATGAAAAATTGAGCTCAACATTAATGAAAACATATAAAGGGGTATACAACATGTTAATGAAAAATGAATACCTACAATATCTAGTGAAAGTAGGGTTAAATTGGGAAAGTGTATTGTGTTCCTATTGGTAGGTGGTTAAATAAAGTGTTTCTAAGAGGTATTTTCCAATACGTAGTCAAAATAAACGTATTTGTTAGTATCCCACGAATGCACGTGCTATGCTAGAGGTTCATTGAGTGAAGCCCCCATGTAATTATGTTTTTTTATGTATTTATTATTTCTTGTCACGAGGTCTTCACTCAATGAACTTCTCAGATAGAACTTGCATTTGTGGCATACTAAAGAACACCCTTAATTTGACTACACATTGGAAAATACCTCTTAAAATCACTTTATTTAACCCCCTACTAATATGAATCCAATACACCTTCCTAATTAAAAAAACCCTATTTTCACTAGATATTGTAGGTATCCATTGTGTCATTAGCATTTTTTATGCCCATTTATCTTTTTTCATTAACTTTGAGCACCATCTTTATACACAACATACAAAAACCCTTTACCCCTATTATATGCTCAATATATTGTTGAAAATAATACTGAGAGGGGGGGTGAATCAGTATTATCTAGTTCTTTTAACAAATCTTCCTTATTTACACTTTGAATTATTTTTGCATATCAGTACCATAAAATAATGAGAAAGAAAAACAGACAGTCACATCAAAGAACACCAGATATAAGGTGGAAACCCAATGTGGGTGAAAACCACCCACTGCAATATGTCTCTATATTCTTTCAAATTAGAAACTCCTTTTACAATGGTCTTGTACTGGTGTAGTCCTTTACCAGTACACAAGCTGCAACCTGCAGAGAGCTACAACTCTCTCTCGTTTTCCAGTCTCTCCTGGAAGGGAGCTACAACCCCCTACTTCTTTTCTTTCAAAGACCACTTTTCATAAATTTTCAAACTAGATCCATAAACATCAAATGATCATCAAGTACTAGTAAGTCACCCAGATAACCAGATCCACAATAACAGTAAACTAAACCCAGAACAAAAAATCAGTCAACAAAGGATCTTAAGACAGATACGCAATTTCCTTTTATCTGGCCTGTGGCGTCTCTGCACTGCGCCTTCTATGGCGCCTCTATGGTGTCTCCGCACTGCGCCTTCTGTGGCGCCTTCGCACTGCGCCTTCTGTGGCACC